>MEIZ01000162.1:120792-134252 GCA_001723225.1 Globodera ellingtonae | reverse complement strand
TTTATATTAATGGAAAAGTTTTGTATAATAATGCATATTTTATGATTATATTTAAATGAAATGATTATTGCGCAAACACTTATTGACAAATTTTATTTATATAATTTATATTCATAGAAAAAGTAATTTTGTATAATAATGCATATTTATGATTATATTTAAAAAATGAAATGATTATTGCGCAAACACTATTTGCATTGACAAATTTATTTTAGATAATTTATATTAAAGAAAAAGAAATTTTGTATAATAATGCATATTTTATGACTATATTTAAAATGAAATGATTATTGCGCAAACACTATTTGCATTGACAAATTTATTTTAGATAATTTATATTAAAGGAAAAAGAAATTTTGTATAATAATGCATATTTTATGATTATATTTAAAATGAAATGATTATTGCCCAACCATTCTTCTCTAGATTAAATGCTAAATTAAGCAACGTATTGTATTGATTCGATATGACACGACTACTTTATGTGCGCAATTGACTATATGAATGTATACATGCTATAAAATGGATTACGTCATACTACTACTATACGAAATTGATAAATAATATTAGAAATAAGATTAACTTTTGGAAGAATTAAAAAAGAAAGTTGCTTGCAAAAAATATATTCTGGTTGTAGATTTTGCTCAATTAAAACTTGAAAAAACTTTTTTAAACAAGCGTTAATAATTTGAAATTCAATAAAGATTTTTGACAAATTTAGTGGAGGCCAGGAAAAATCCAAACTATAAAATGAGGTGAAATTTGAATTGAGTTTTCGAGTGCGTTTTAAGCTTAAAATTAGTTGTTCCTCCCCGAGCCCTCGGGGCGGGAAAGTCGCGGTGAGCCGGAGTCGGGGACGGAGAGGAACGCTACCTAAAATGGTCAATATATAAATAAGGGCATGAATTTTAAATAAAAAATTAAAGGGTCAATCTCGTCGAAGTATCGAATTGACTATGTTCCATGTTTAATGTGGTTCAAAAACCGGTTCAAACATTTTTCCTAAACTTTTGACTTGTTTTTCCAAGCTTAGCTCGTCGAGACAAAGCGATTGGTATATAATTTATGCCGTTTTGGAATGGGGCGTTCGCTATAGTTCTAAAATATAGTTTTTATTTTGAATGAAAAATATCCAAAATTTCTCCTTTAAAAAATTTTGGATTTCGGATTCAGGAAAAATTTAGGGATTTTCGTGAATTCAAAATTCGGATTAAAATCGTTTCGGATTTTTGTTTTTCGAATTTCGGTTTAAAAATCGTTTCGGATTTTATTTTCTGATTTTGCCCAACCTTTTCCAATTGTATCATTTAACATGGCGGCGGCAACTGTCTTTTGCAATTTGATGATGTTCATTTTGCTGTTGTTTCTGATACTGCTCCAACTTGTGTTGCTGTTTAAAGGAAATTCAAAAGTTACGGTGTAATAAAAATCACCCCCAAAACTGTTTATCCTTTTTTATTTTATATTAAAATATAGTTTTTGGCACTTTTTCCATTTTGACTTTTCCCCTTTCGAATTTTACCCTCTTGGCATTTTGGGCCACTTTAGTACCTTTTGGACTTGTGGTAAGTCAACGCACCGTACAATTTTGATATTGGCGGGGCCCATCATCCCTCACTTTTAACCTCATCAATCATTTTTGGTCATTCATTTTGTTTTTCTTTCTTTTGTTTTGAGGCCAATTTTTTGATATTTTATTTATTCAACTGTATTCAATAAGTTGAATAATGCCCAAAAAATATTCATTCAAATTCGTTGGGGGTTAATATTTATATGGCATTTGCCATATTTTGGGGTCCGTGCCATATTTTGACGATTTGCCATATTTAGCCCTATTTTGACCATTTGCCATATTTAGCCATATTTTTGTGATTTTTGAAAATTTGCCTAATTTTTTGAACATTTTGTTCAATTCCTTTTTAGTCTGAAAAAAATTACGCCTTGACTTTTTTTTGAAGAATGATTAGTGTAAAGTTTTGTTGTCGGATTGTCCTCGCGCAAAATTAAAACCTTAATTACAAAACCACATATTTTAGCATCTTTCAAAATTGTATGTAGGCCACAATGGCTAATATCTACGACCAATTTATTATTGTTGACGAAAAATTGATCGCCGATTTCACAATTCCATATAACTGTTCAGTGGGATGTAACACGCGTTTATGCGATCACATCAATTCGCAATTCAGTGCCCTTACTGCGTTTGAATCACTGTAATTTATATTTAAATTTATCATTTTCGATGCTTAATTTCATCATTTTCAGCGAGTTCAAGATTTTCAACCAGTCTGGACGTTTGCAAATCAAAGACGCGGCTGCTTCACATTCAACGAATGCGTCGGGGCCACCGTTGGCACAAATTGTTTCATGGAGATGGGTGGGGGGAATGCAGGAAATTGAAAGAGTGAGATTTCGAGATAATTAGATCCGGGCCAGGTGAAAAAGGTCAAGATTCTTTTCGGATATGGGGTCCTCTAACTGAACTGTATAAAAACACTTTTTGGGGGTAATTAAGGAGTAATTTAATGGTTGGGGTAATTAAGGAGTATATGGCGGGGTAATTAAGGAGTATTTAATGGCGTTGATCACAAGAAAATATTTTATTATTTCTAAAAATTGTCTTGAAATATGTTTTTTTTGATGCACTGATTACGAATTCGTCAATAGAAAGCAAAAATAGAGCGGTTGAAAATGCACCATTCTTGACTTGGTACTCAATTTGTGGGGCGCGGAGCGGCCCCGCCAACAGAGCGATTGGGGTCGTTTGGGCGCACGTTATATTAGGGAGGCTAGTCGAAAGGTGCGTAAGATTTTTAAGGTTTTTGTTAAGCAACACTCTTTTTTACGTAAGTATGAAATAAGTTAAAATTCATTCTATAATGGTTTTTCATCATATAACTGATATAATTAATATTCAAGAAAAAAAAATCTTCAAAAAATGCGCGAAAATGTGTGTAATAATGAGAAAACAAAAACAATTCAATTATTAACGGGGTGGAAATGTGCAAAAAAATGGTCAGACTTAGCTTCACACTAAAATGCTTTTATCAACCATCCGTACATTCCCGAATTACCTACCCAACAAACAGAAACATTTTTGAATTTAAGGTTCAATAAATGTTAGTGATATGGGAGTCCAACTGATTCTTTATAAGGCGCGCCCAAACGTACCCGGCGGCCATCAGAATTAATCGTTCTGATTTTTTATCCACGATGGCGACTGAACAGGTTGAATTTGTTGTCAACTTTTTGAGCACAATTTTTGAATGGAAGAGATGTTGTTACTTTATTACTATTTTATAGAACATCACACTCAACAAATGTGGCACAGAGGTGATCATTTGCTACAATTCACCTTCCATTGTTATCAGAATGCTCAAAAAGCGAGAAGTGATCGAGAAGTGAGATACAATTTGGAAAAAGTCAAGAATACTACCACCTGAGGGTTTCAGTCATTATATATACCATTCGATTCCTCTCGACGAGAGAAATCGAACGGCATAATTTTTTGCTCCGGAAACCACTATGAAGAAAGTTATGGCCCCTCAAAGTTGGCCAAAAACCATAGGGGGGGCGGACCCGTTTGGTCAGCATTTTTGGAAAAATTTTTTATTCTAAAAATGGTCGGAAATATGTTATTTGATGCCCTGATTACGAATTCGTCAATAGAAACTAAAAATTGAAAAATTAAAGCAATTTTCCCTAAATTTTCTGCAAATATTACAATTTTCTAAATTTTTCTAGCCCGTGTCCACCGCTCAGCTCTCCGGATGACGATTTGACCGTACACATCGGCGACCGTCAGGTTACGGTGTCCTCCAGTTGGTTGATGGTCGTGTCGCCGGTGGTCAAACGGATGCTCAGCGTTGAGATGCGGGAGAAGCAGCAGCGAACGCTCAACTTGGACGGCCTCGACATCACGATGGAGCAGTTCATGCAATTCCTGGAGTCCATCTCCTTCAATGCTCTCCATGGCCGAATTCATCCCAATCGTGAGCACCAGGGATGGGCAAAATGTGGTTCAGTCACTACTTGCTGTAATGATGCTCGAGAGTTGAGACTTAAAATAACTCGAGACTTTATTGAAATTTTTAATTTATGTTCAAAAATTTAAAAATGCGGCAATTTTTGAAGTTTATATGTTGAAGTGAATTCGCTGAAGCAAACGTAAAAAAAAAATTCAAAAATTTCTAAATTGTCTTCAAAAAACGTGTTTTTTTAATCATCAAAGTTCACAAAAAGACAGAAAAAATTATTTACACAGTCGGGGGTTACGAAGTTCGTACGCCCAACCACCATCCCCTGGGGCAAATTTATTGCCCAATCAGTGCCCGCGACTTCCGCATTGTCAGAGCAAAAAGTCGATTTTTAGGGGTTGCATTTTTTTATTGCATTTAAGCAATTTCCAAAAATGCAAATTGATTTGCGATTTCTGCTTTACGGTGGGGGGGGGGGGTCGAGAAATTTTCGAATTTTTGGCTCTTATTTGTTAAGGGATTTGCATCTAAAATTTTAAAAATACGGTACTTTTTTGAAGTTAAAGGAAAATTTTGGGGATTTTTGACTCAATTTGTTAAGAAAGTTGGTCCAAAAATTACGAATTTTTGTAAATCAAAAAATCGATCAGTGAGATTACGACTAATTTGACGGGTTCAGCAACAAATGTGCTCGAGCTGCTCAAGCTGGCCGACTACTTCCAGATGGATTGGCTGAAGGAGCGCTGCGAGGCGCATCTGATCAATTGCGTGGAGATTCCGCTGATCGAACGTTTTTTGCTCATCGAACGCTATCGTCTCAACAATTTGAAGGTAGAAGACATTTGAAAGTTTATGTCAAAGCAAGGCTTGAAAAATTAAAATCAACGATTTTTGGTGGGCCCGGCGATGTATTAACAAAATTTGTTAAGGAAATTGGTCTAAAACATGAAAATGGTGCCGAAGTTTTCGATAATCATGTGGAATTGCGGTCCTGACCAGGAACCCTAGAAATGAGCAATATAAAAAAAGTTAATATTTTAAATTTGAAAAAATGTTCGAATTTGGGGTTTGGCATTCGCAAATTCCGAGCTCAGATTCGTGAGCATTTACACCATAAAAAACATGCATTTAAAATTTTTTTACTTTTTTTGGGACCGCAATTCCGTGCTGGGTCGTTTCGTAAAAACTGCAAATCGGACGCCTTCGAAAGCATGCAATGGGTAGAAGCTTTTAAATGCAAAAGCAAAGTGATTGGCCAAATCTCCAAAAAGTTATGGCCACTTGTGGGCAAAAAAAGCGTTTTCTGGTCATAAACTTTTTTGAGATTTGTCCAATAGCTTAGCTTTTGCTTTTGTAAGCTTCTTTGATATCGAAAATGTTTGATTTGGTTAGCTTTGAAAGAAGTTATAACAAAAAACTTTTGAAAAGCGCCCCATTTGCAGTTTTTACGAAACGCCCATTGCTTGCAGTTTTTACGAAACGACCTAGCACCCCGCAATTCCTCATGATTGNCCATTTCCCCCAATTTGTTTTTTGAAAAAAATTTGTTAGCATTTCACAAAGTTTTTCGTCAATTTAGACTTTCTTCCTGCGCTGTTTGAATGCTGACAAGTTGAGAGAGTTTTTGAGGGCAAATCGCGAACAGTTGTCGTCTGCCGGGACCATTAGCGAAGAGTTTTGGGTCGAGCTGGCCATGCGACAGTAGAGAGGCGTGCCAGATGCTTTGTAATGGGAATTTTCTGAAATTCAAAACTTAATGGACATATTGTCTTTCTTGTTTTACCCAGAGTGCGTAACTGTTTATCAGTAGAGCCGAGATTTTCAGGTTTTAACCTATTTTTTTGCGACATGAGACAAGCCCTAAAATATCATTCATTTCGAAAAATTTTACAATTAGAGCGACTTTTTAGTCAATATAAATCAATATTTCGCCATTTTGTCATAATAAATCCTATATTTTAGGCATTTTTCTTGAGAAAAATGCAATTTTTCGGTATTTTTACGAAAATTTTTGAAGAAATTCAATATTTCAGGCACTTTTTCCCAAAATTTCTTCAAAAAATGCAATAAAAACGGCAAAAATTGACCATAAAAATCAAAAAAATTTTCATTCCAAAAATGCACCCCTAAAAAATGACTTTTTCTTTGACCAAAATCCACCCCCCAAATAACGACATTTTCCCTAAAATTTTTTAATTTATATTTTTTATAAAAATTTCCAAAACATGTGAAAAATAGTATATTTTCTATTCTGAGAGAAAAATTAATAAAAATTGACGAATTTTGAAGTTCTTTACGCAAAATTTGACTGAATTTGGTCAGTTTTTGCACATTTTTAAATCAATATTTTGGCACTTTTTGGGGGTTTTGATCAATATTTTGGGGTTTTTTGGTCAATATTTTAAGTCAATATTTCGCGGTTTTAGTCAATATAAATCTCGGCTCTATTTATCAGAAATGCACTGATTTTAAGAGGACGAATCTGACGAATTAAAAATGTACTGATTTTAGCTCGGCGTACCGATTTGCGAAAAAAATTAAAGATTTACTATATTTTGAGACATTTTTAACCCTAATATCTGATATTTTGAGTCTGTGTACGGATTTAGAAAAATTTAGTTACGCAACGCACCCCGTTTTTACCGCTATTTTTATTAACAAAAAAGCATAGAATATGCATGTGCTTGTACGCGTCTCATGAATACCACAAAATGTCGAAAAAAACAAAATTTTTGGATTCTGTTCTGTTCCTATTCTAGCCTCGAGAACAACAGAAACAGAACAGCCTAACTGCGCTTAACCTAGCCCAAATTAAAAATTTTCTGAGTGAAATTCAGTCCTGAAATTTTAATTGATGATTCAAGGACAAATGTGGTTCAGTCACTTGCTGTAGTGGTGCTCGAGAGTTATGCCCTAAATTTACCGAGACGACCCGAGAGCGAGAGCCCAAAAAACTCGAGACTTTTTTTGAAAATTTATAATTTAGGTTCAAAAATTTAAAAATGCGGCAATTTTTTGAAGCTTTTTATCTAATGTTGAAGTGAATTCGCTGAAGCAAAAGTAAAAAATTCAAAATCTAAATTATCATCAAAAATACTGTTTTTTTTTAATCATCGAAGTTCACAAAAAGACAAAAAATTATTTACACAGTAGGGGGTTCGAATGCCCAACCACCATCCCTTTTTAACTGTTGGATTTCACAGGGACCCTTTTGTTTTGCACTTTTACAAAATTTTGACCAATTTTTTTAACAAGATTCATTAAAATTTCGAAAAATTTTCTCCGGCGGCGCCTATCGGCACCGCCGACCAGGGATGGGCGGAATTCCGTTTTTCCGTTAAAATGCCTCTTTTTAACGGAAAAATATATAACGGAATTTTTGGAGGATTTGAATGCGGTTTGGTTGTGGTGTAATGGTGAGTGGTGGGGACAGAGTTTTGGTGGGGTTGGGGTTCAGATCCCCGACTTTGTCAGTGATTATTTCTTATTTTTCTGTACAGTTACGGTGGTTAAACAATTTAAAAAATTCTTTTTAACTTTTTCCAATTTAGAAACAAATATTTTAGATGACAATTCACAAGCTTTTCATTCATTTTTTGTTGGACGAAATCAAAAAACATTTGGTTCTTTGGTGCCAAAACCAATGGAACAAGCAAAAATTTACACGGGTTCGTTAGGCTTAGGCCTAAGTAAGCCACCCTGGCTCGGGGCGCGTTAGGCTTAGGCCTCAGCCTAACAAATCAATTTTAAAATCTTAGATGTTGTCAGATCTTAAAAATATTGCCAGATTCGTGATCAGCACCCTTGAACCCCCATATACGAAGTTTTCAGCAAATTTGGAGGACCCCTTTTTGAAAATTTGAATTTGTGGCGCCATAACGGAAATGTACCGATTGTGTGGTGGAAATAAAAAAAAGTTTTAACTAGGGTGGACGGGACCGGTACCGGGACGGGATTTCCCGGGTTTTTGGTCCCGCCGGGACCGGGACCAACTGGGACTAAATTTACACCCCCTAATGATGGCATCATCGAGTGACAATTTCAATCTTTCTTACAAGAAAACCCCCAACTAAATAGCTGGTCGAGTGGTTTGTCATCTCGATAATTCTTATGGTGAGTGGTTGGGTTCGAACCCGCCTTCCCCCAATATTTAATAAAAATGTTTTATAGTTTTAATTATTTTTTAATTAAAAAATGCGAGCAAAGCAAGAATTTTTGAAATAAATTCATCACATCTTCCTGAATTTTTGCTTCAATTTTCTTAACAAATATCATTAAATGTTTCAAAAAATTTCCCCAGCGGCGCCTGTCGGCGCCGCCGGACATCCCCCACTCTTACGTAAACCAGTTTTCCCCGAAATTCCGAAGCAAAATGTTTAATTTTGCTAAAATTTTGATGAATTTTATTAACAAAATTGAGTCAAAATTTCAGAAATTTTTCTCGGTGGCGCCTATCGGCACCGCCGACCCCCACCACCTAAAAGGCAGAATCCCAAATATGATAAAATTGAAGTTAAAGACAATGAGGAAGATATTTTTGAATAACAAAAAAATTTTTGTTTTTCCATTGAACACAAAAAAATTTTCCCTGAAAAGTCCCGGTTAGTCCCGGTACCGATTTTTCTAGTCCCGGGAAGTCCCAGTCCCGGTTTTTCCCAAAAGTCCCGGTTCCGTGCAACCCTAGTTTTAACATTTGGTCATTCTAGCACATATATTTAATTTGATCACATATTTGGGTTTTTAGATATAAATGCGGAATCAACTAATAGTTAAGGCCCTATAAGATCTCCTTTTCGGTCAGTTTAACATCTTTTTCGGTGATTCTCCAATGTCTGCGTCCAATACACTTTTTGGAGATGATTTTTTTTGTTTTTCAAAAAGATGTTTTTTGATCGGCTCATTTTTAATTATATTTCCCGTTTGCTGAAGATGCGCTGATTTGTGTGGCTTGTAGTTCAGATACCACATGCTGGCTTCCTTGAGCATCAGTGGTGCGCTTTTCAGCTGAAAATTACAATTTAAAAAAATAAAATAAATCCTTATTGAAATAATTACCCACTCTAGGAGAGGGTTGAAAAATAATTACCCATGGGTAATTAAAACAGTATAGACGGTATGTGTATAATTTAAGAGAAACTTTAAGCAATTTTTGTTTAGAAAATTCATCCGAAAATTGCAAAAAATAAAAATGTACACAATGCCAAATCATGATTTTTCTCCTTAAAATTACAAATATTTAAACTTCCAGCCCTTCATTTTCCAAGGACATTCTTGGAAATAAGGACATTTCCAATTTTCCAAGATCGAGGGTTCAGTATCAAGGACTGTCTTTGGCATCCAAGGACGTATGGAAGCCCTGGTCAAGGTTATTGTTGGTTGACCTAATTAAGCTTTTTCAAAATGCTCAACTTTGTTAAACATCTCATACCCATCAACCAATTTTGATCAGACAAATATTTGATTTAACCAACACTTACTTCTACGGTTCCAATTCGTTTTTCTTGGCTTGCTTCAGGCAGGCGAATGGCTCCCGACCATCGGCCGTCGTCCGCAAAATATTCGACAGTGTCCAAATCGATGAAAATGTGAATTTTTGTCGGCATGGCATTGTAGACCACCAGGCGTTTGTTGCTTGTAACCCTGATCATCAATAAAATATATTGACATTAATATTGGTGATCAGAATTTTGAGGTACTTTCGCATTTTGCGACCCCCTCCCCAAATTTGCTGAAAACATCATATATATGTAGGGGTTTCAAGGGTGCTGATCACGAAGCTGACAATATTTTTAGAGATCGTAAGATTTTGAAAATCTGTGATTTTTTATTATTTTTTTTTACCCAAAACGGGTTTTTAGGTTTTCTTAGGTGCTGAAACGATGGAACAAGCAAAAAGCCTAACGAACCCCAAGCCAGGGTGGCTTAGGCCTAAGCCTAACAAACCCTAAGCCAGGGTGGCTTAGGCCTAAGCCTAACAAACCCCAAGCTAGGGTGGCTTAGGCCTAAGCCTAACGAACCCTAATAGTAAGTCTCTACCTTTTTTGTGTTTAATGGTAAACAAAATAATAAAAAATTACAGATTTTCAAAATCTTAGATGTTGTCAGATCTTAAAAATATTGTGTCCATCCATTCCGGCCGGACCAAGACAAGGACGGCTTCTTTTTTTTTTTTTTGTAAAATTATGCACGAAAAACTGACCAGGTCCTCTTTAGCTCGATGCCGTTGTTGTCAATCCGAAGCTTCAATGTCTTGCCATTTGTGTGGGTTGGCGTCAGATGCAACTCAAATGTCTCCTCTCGGCCGTTGTCCCAACTGAGCTCGAAGACGAGTTCAGCCTGACCCTTCTCCAAATGCATTGCTTGGCCTTTTCTGAAAAGCATTTAAAATGTTTAATTATGCTTTAAAGCACAGTCAGGGCTCGTATTCGTACTTGAATGGCAAGTACAATGCTTGAAAATTGACCTTCGTACTTAAAAATGTGCTTATTTTCAAGAATGTACTTGAAAAATGAGAATTTGGCAAAAGTGTAAGAAATTATTAGAAAAGATTCATTCGGTCGAGAAATATAAGCCATTTGAACAGGAATAAAGCGTTTTTCTTTTAATAAAATATAAATTTTGAGTGTACTTGAAATTCATAAATTTGGCCCCTTATGTACTTGGAAATCAACTTGTTTGTACTTGGGAATTGAAAGTCAGGGGTTAATTAATTTTAAAAATATTTATGGAACAAAAACCGACGTTATGGCGTGTGGCTGCTTTGTTTCTCGAAGAGAAGCCAACTCCGGCAATGGTCTGACCATCAAATATTGTCCATTTTCTGATAGAACAAATTCCTGCAATAAAACAATTTTCAAATAGAAAATGAATTTACTTTTTTCCCCCTTATTACCGTATTCACTCTTGTAATCCCCCATGGGGGATTATTTTTCAACCTACTCAGAAAGGGGGGGGGGTTTATTAGAGAGTGGGGGAGGATTACAAGAATGAATACGGTAACCTACAAATTTTACTATACCGATATAATTTTTAATTTTCAACTTCTTATTTAAAGCTTGCCACATTGAGTTTAAATGCCTTGCTTTTTGTTTGAATAAATCAAAAATAAAATTGTTTTTAATTATTTTTTAAACTTAAATTGAAATATTTATTGCAATTTGACCCAATTTTTATTTTTAAAATATTTTTGCCTTAGGCAAAGTGAGCGACGTTGCGCCGCCCCTGCCGTCAAAGTTTGGGTCACCGGTGTTCTCGTTGATCCAACTAATGTCGCAGATCCAACCGATCAGGTACGTTCTGCCGGATTGTTTGTCGTAGAAGCCCTTAAGGAGACGGGATGCCAAAATTTAAAAATTTGAAAAATATTTTTTATTTCCATCCCCAATCCTTCCACTCCACATACTTGGTATGTAAAAGAGCCACCAACAAAGTCCATCTGTTGTACAAATCTGTGCTCAAACTTTGTTCCATCAAAATATCCAACATATAGGGGATTCATTCGCCCTCTAAAACATTGGTTTTTCCAATGACTTTTGTGCCACACCCAGGCATGCCCACGGATATCCGCCGATTATTCGGAAACGGACGGATACGGAATTTCGAAAAATGGGACGGATACACACGAATACGGATATGAAAAATCCAATTATCCGGATAAATCCGCTGTATATCCGCGGCTATCCGGATAACAGATACGGAATTTCGAAAAATGAGGACGGATACAAACGGATACGGGGATTCAAAAGGCACGGATAATCCGGACACGGATTTAAAAAATTGTATCCATGGGCATGCCTGGCCACACCGACCGTCCTTCAGCGTCCTTGCCAAGTATGGGAGCGGGATGTGATCCTCCGTCTGCCACGTATGACAACACCCATGCCGTGTTCGCATTCAGCGGGTCGCCCAAGGCGATCAACATTGGGCATTCGCACATTCGCAGCTCATCATTCCGTTTGTCCTCATATAAAACTCCCTAAAAATTTATTTTTGATTTTAATTTCGTTAATTTAATTTAATTTAAAACAGTTTTTCGTACTTTTTCTTTTTGCATTTAAACCTAACCTGATATTCCCAATCGCGATCAAGCTGATCTGCATGTTTGTTCTTGTTTTTGTACAACAACACAAGACCAGCCGACCCATTCTTTCGTTCAGCTCCAACAGTCATGTAGTAGTAGCCTGAATAAAATTGATCAGTTTTTATACCATTCTGTGGTTTAGTATTGTGCCCAGAGGGTTTTTGAACATTTGATCAGATCATTGATTAAGAATCTCGGATCCAGACTCGGGTTGTCGGCTCTGACCCGAATCGTAGACCCGTAATTTTTCGGATCAGATAACAGAAAGTTTTGGTTCGATAAATAAAAATTGCCAAAAATTGACAACCCTAATCAGTGCCATGATTCGGATTGAGTCATAAACATATTTAAAAAAAATGGCGTTTAATGAATAACACATAAATTTAATTATAAATAAATAATAATTCAAATTTCCCTAAATAAACGACGCACCTCCTGGCCCAAGAAACACAACTGGGTCGTGGAAATTATTTCCTAGTGGAGGATCAACAGTTGGGAATCTTTCAATGATTGTTTTATGTGTTGTCCAGTCCGGACGAATCAAATTCTGTGAAAAAAAATAAAATTAAAAAAAAAATAAAATTAAATAAATATTTGGACCTTTGTCGTCACATATTGTTGAAGTTCTCGCCATGGATATTCAGACACTGTGCCCCTGGGAACATCAGCTGAAAATTTGGAAATTTCAAACACAATTAAAACATTAATAATAAATAGCTTTTTAACATTTGAAAATTGTTAAGATTTTTATGATATGAGTTTTGGCCATGACCCCGGGATTGGTACAGAATGTTCAATTACTTCCATCTTGGTACTGAAATTTCGGCCAAGGTATTGCATTATAATGGTCCCGGGTTTTTTGACCAGCCCCGGTTTAATTAAGCCTAAATTAATTGACTTTATGCTTAAATTAAATTGCTGACGGGCACTTTTTGACCAGCCCCGGTTTAATTAAGCGCCAAAATTGACTTTATCCTTAAATTATAATGCTGATAAGCCTAAATTAATTGACTTTATCCTTAAATTCAAATTCCCTAAATAAACGACGCACCTCCTGGCCCAAGAAACACAACTGGGTCATGGAAATTATTTCCAAGTGGAGGATCAACAGTTGGGAATCTTTCAATGATGTTTTATGTGTTGTCCAGTCCGGACGAATCAAATTCTGTGAAAAATAAAATTTAAAAATTAAATTAAATAAATATTCGGACTTTTGTCGTCACATATTGTTGAAGTTCTCGCCATGGATATTCGCCACTGTGCCCCTGGGAACATCAGCTGAAAATTTGGAAATTTCAAACACAATTAATTTAGGCTTATCAGCATTATAATTTAAGGATAAAGTCAATTTTGGCGCTTAATTAAACCGGAGCTGGTCAAAAAGGGTTCGCCAGCATTATATT
>MEIZ01000162.1:93873-109488 GCA_001723225.1 Globodera ellingtonae | reverse complement strand
ATCGCAGGCTTATAGTGCCTTTGTTTCAAAATAGCATTGCCATCAAGAGAGTGGAGAGGACGCGAGAGAATGCGTTGGCATTTACGCAAAGATTGCCTTGCCCCAACAAAGAATATGCCAGAAGCGCGGCATTTGGGCCCCCTGTTTATGCCAATTTTGGGGGGGGGGGATTGAAGCATTACGGCTAATGTATTGTATGAAAAAGGGGGGGGAGGATTGCAGCATTACGGCTAATGTATTGTATGGAAAAAGCGCCCCTAGGCAGAGTATATGGCCAAAGAAGCAGAGATATTGGTCGATAAATGTGAATTTCACTTTACATATGACAGGGGCTGCTTTAAGCGGCTAAGCTGACGTGGATTAGGGCAAAAATATTCCAATTTAAGCGCTGAAATTGAAGATTTTTTCATATTCAATAAGTTAAATCTTCAAGGTAAGAAACCTCTATTAAAACTCTCTCTCATTTTTTCTTCACTATAATTAAAAATTGATTAAAATGCCATGTTATATTTTATTCGCATTTTGTCCATAGTAATGATTCTTCATAGGGCCATATTAGAAGGATCCCGGAAAACTAACCGGACCAGAATTCGAACATTTAGTCGAAAATTCAAATTTTTCCAAAAATCAAGTTTGGCGGCTAACCCGTCCGAAGCCAACCACGATTGCCAATTCTGTCCAGTACAAGCTAAGCATAAGCCTAGCTTAGGCCTAAGCCTAAGCATAGCTTAAGCCTAGCTTAGGCTTAGTCTAAGACGTCAGGAGATTCGGGAAGTTTTGGCTTGGGCGTGATTTGAGACACTTTACACGAAAGTAATAATCGAATTCATACTTTTCAATGATTTTGAGACGCAAATGGATTTTTATAAAATTTGGAATTTTTGAAAAATTGTTCGAATTTAGTTCGAGGTTCGAAATCGCCAGAAATGGTGTAGTCTACGCCCCTAAATCCGATAAAAAACACTTTTTTGTGGACTTTTAATAATCACTGACGCATTTTCCGGTCACCATTAGAACCATGAAATCATTTTTGGTCATGTCACAATCATTGACCGCTGGACCACACTAGCCAATTTTGGGCAATCCTACAGGGTGACCCAAAAGTCCTGCACCACTTTTCAAAATTATATAACTCATGTCATTATAGACAAAATTTTATGATTTTTATAGTCATTTTGTAGCCCAATCAATTCTCTATCATGGACTCTAAAAGCACGCACCGGTACATTTTGATTGGTTTTTGGTCTAATTTGATTATGTTTGAAAAAAGTTATATAAAAAATAAGTGGTGCAGGTCTTTTGGGTCACCCTGTACATACAATCGGATTTTAATTACTAATCTGAAAATTCCGTTTAATTAACAACCTCCCCTTGGGGTTTATAAGAAAATGGCTAACATTGGTTTGTGCGCCAAAGTTTGTTGGTTTATTGCACAAATTGTGCTACTTCAACTGGCCCATCATCACCAAAGTGCCAATGCCGCCTCCGTACTGGAAGTGTACATTGACCCGCCTAATTCTCAATACGCCGTTCAAGTCACCACAGACAATATAACTGCAAAGCCAGTAAAAACGGTGAGAGGGAAATGTAGAGAGGACGGCACACCGACACAATTGATTCGGCTGGACAAAAACATATTCAAGGACGTGAACAAAGTCACCTTTACAATCTCTCGCAAAAATGGAACAAAAAATGTAAGTTTAATTGTTAATAAAAAATGTTCAAATAGACACAAAAGTTCAAAGTGCCGTTGGGGTTTTTTTAAAAATCCGGAATCCGGATCCGGCTTTTCGACCTTCCGGATTTATCCAGGTGAAAAATAACAATCGAGTTTAATCCTCATAACTTTAATTGTCTCATCCACCATCCAAATTAAGCATGTTGCTTCGGAATTTTGGAAAATTTTTAAAAAAAAATTAATTTACGGAAGAGTGGAAGATGTCCTCCGCCGGAGAAATTTTTCAAATTGGCAATCTTGGTTAAGAAAATTGAAGCAAAATTTAGGAAGCTGTGATGATTTTTTTCAGAAATCCTTTTTTTTTGCGCGCATTTTAATTTAAAAAATTTTGAAAGTTTATTTACAAAATTTATTAATGGGGACATGCGTATTCGAGCAGAGTAATTTAATAAGTTATGAAAATTTACTGGACGGATTATTCCATATAAATCCATGAAAATCCGAGTCCAGAAAAATCCGGAACGGTCAAAAAACCCCGGATTCCGAACCCGGAAAAATCCGGCCGGACTCCGGTCTCTACTGGTCATAAATAGAACTGGTATTTTTAGGGACTTAAAAACGTGAAAGAACTAAAAACCCTCCAAAATTAAAACCAAGCCTATTCTTACGAGCTGTAAACGAGTAAGGGAAAAAATTAGATAGTAATTTTTGAATGATTTTGAGCATGTGTTTGAATGGTTTTCAGGCGAAAAGATATCGAAAACCCTTCAAATTCGGGTCCGGGATTCGAAATTGATAGAAATTTAAGTTTTTGATGGGTTGGCAAAATGGTTTTTCTTGGATTTTTTCGATTTTTTATCCAATTTTTGAACTTGGTCTCACTCAGCTGCGTACAAAATGTCAGACGACAAAATGTCACGGAATTTTTAACGACATATCGAAGGGACACAAAGTGACATATTTTTAAAATACAAAAATCCTTTGTGGCATATGCTCGTAAAGGTAAAACATTTCTGGGGGGGGGGGAGAAATGATCCATTAAATTTCGAAATTTCATCATATTTAGTTGATAATGAGTAGGGCCACAATTTATATGGAAATCCATATTTTATGGCCATATAAATCGTTGCCCTAATAATGAGCAAAATCGCAAAAAATTTTCTTTGAAAAACCGCTGCGCGGCCCGCCATCAGACGGAGCAAATAGTGGGTCCATTTGCTCGTTTAACAGCTCGTTAGACAACCAACAGACTTGGATTTGTACCCCGCTTTGAGAATTTTTTTACACTTCACTGTGGCTAACTAAGTCCCAACAAAAGTGACACTTCAGTCCAGGACTGAAAACTTCTTTCTGAGTTGCGATTGGGTACGTTTGGGCGCTCACGGTTGGGCGCCCGGTACGTTTGGGCGCTCACGGTTGGGCGCCCGGTACGTTTGGGCGCTCACGGTTGGGCGCCCGGTACGTTTGGGCGCTCACGGTTGGGCGCCGGGTACGTTTGGGCGCTCACGGTTGGGCGCCCGGTATATTAGGTAGGCTAGTCAAAATTTTTGAAAAATTTTTTAAAGTTTTTTATTAAGCAGCATTTTTTTAAGGCTTTCATATAAACCTAGCTTAGGCTTTACTTTTTTTTTTGAGCACCCAAATGTGAGCGCCCAACCGTGAGCGCCAAATGAACGACACCCCTGAGTTGAGACCGCACAAATTTTTTATTCCGTATTTTGCCTTAGAGCTCGAGCGGAGCCGAAAACATGAGATTTATGTGATTGAGGGTCTGTGAGATATAATATATATTTTCCAAAAATATACCAGCAGAGACGGGAGGGCACTGTTACTTTTAGGCTGTGGCCGAAGAGTCTGGAGAATATATTCGCACACTAGACATCTACGGGATTAATTACACGAATCATGAAGGGTAAGTGGATTATTTATTCAGGGACTTAAAAACCCATTTATCGCATGCTCACTGTACGCTTCCGGTTCGAAGCCCACGCCAGCCAAAACTTCCCGAACCCCCCTGCATCATAGGCTAAGCCTAAGCCTAGCTTAGGCTTTGGCCTAAACCTAACAAACCGCAAGCCAGGGTGGCTGAAGCTTAGGCTTAGGCTAAGGCCTAAGCCTAACAAACCCCAAGCCAGGGTGGCTTAAGCAGTAGTAAGCCAACCGTGACCTCTACTACTGCGCGGTTAGGCTTAGGCAAAAAATAGTGGACCCGCCCTCCGTCTCTGCTTGACGTGTTGTGATGGGGTTTTCATCTGTCGTTTGCTGGTGCAGTTGCATTTGGCCCTCCCTTATCTAATAGACCATTAATAGCCACCGGCAAACTTCCCGATTCGTGAACGCGCGGGTGCCGATGCGTTTCGTTAGCAATGCGTCCCAATTTATATCTCCCCTGGTCATTATTGCAATTGTTTTATATAATGATTACCAATTACATATATTATTTATTAAAAATTAATAGAAAAAAAGTTTTTCAATTTTTAAAAACATTTTCTTGATGTCGCATTTTCCGGTGTCGCCCGCATTTTCTGGTGTCGCATTTTCCGATTTGCACTCTATTTCTCTAACCTGTTGTGGAGCACAATCCCTCCCCTCAATGCAATGACTGATAGATGTTGAAATTTGAAAATTCATCAAAAATTTTATTCACCAATTAATCAAACATTTATGTCAAACAAAAGGTTAAGTTCAAAACCCCTGGGGACCACCGCCCGATCATGATTAATTACCCTGGTACCCAAAAGGTTTAGTCTCAAAAAGTCCCCTGGGACCACCGCCCGGTCCCGAGCCTATAGGCTCGGCATTGATTAATTACCCTGCGGGAAATTTTCCCGCGCAGTAGAGGTCACGGTTGGCTTACTACTTTAAGCTTAGGCTTAGGCCTAGGCCTAAGCCTAACAAACCGCAAGCCAGTGTGGCTTAAGCTTAAGCTAGGCTTAATCTTAGCTTAAATACGGGACTGAATCGGCACTCAGCGAGGGATTCGGACCGGTAGCCCGTTGTTACTTAAAATCTTTTTTTTTCATTAATTTTTAAAAATTCAACCGATTCAAAAACCAGTTTAAATTTCTTGTTTTTTGATTGCTATTGTCGAATTCGTTATCCGTGCATCAATTAACATATTTTCAGACAATATTTAGAATAAAAAATATTCTCAACAAATTTTGACCAAATGTGTCAAAATTTGAATCGGTGCGGTTCAAAAACTCCGGTTTTTAAATGTGCATCCCAATAAAACTTTTGAATTGTTTTATCATTTTCAGCGACTAAGGCAAGTGGCCGAGGGCTACGATTGACACTGAGACAATTTGCTCGACAAAGTGAAGAATCGACGCTTTTTTATTGGCGGTGTTTTCGGATTTGCTCTTCAGACAATTTTGCCTGATTTTGTTGTTGATTTTTTGTTGCGATAAAATGGTGAAAACTTTAAAAAATGCAAAACAAATTTCAAAGAATTGTGTAAATCCTTGCCTCTTAAGTAACAAAAAAAAAGTTGAGCAAATAAAGATTTTTCTATGGAGAATCAGAAAATGATGTCCAAAAAACAGATTCGGCAAATTAAACGCACTTCTTTGGCCAGAATGTTGTGCGATTCTGGCGACGGAAACAATGGTGTGTTTGAGGAATTTGTACCATTTACAATCTGAAAATTACCGTAGCTTGAAAATTACCGTAGCTTTGAAAATTACCGTAGCTTTGAAAACTACTGTAGCTTTGAAAACTACCGTAGCTTTGAAAAACCGTAGCTTTGAAATACCGTAGCCTTGAAAATTACCGTAGCTTTGAAAATTACTATACACTCAGTGACCGGACTATTCAAAAGATTTTTTGCACATGAGATATTTTTGAAAATTAATGAAAACCCGCTTTTTTTAAACTAACTCCGAAGCCTAGAGCCTTAGGGTGTTCGTTACGCTTAGGAATGACTTGTTGATCAGCTAAACCGATTGATCAATTCTGCTGGATCAATGGGGAAAATCCAACTTTTCCATCATCTGATTCCGATTCGGAAAGGCCATAATTTCTTCAAGTCCAATAACTTTTAGTGCTGGCAGATTGGAAGGCATCAACAGCATGAAAGTCTCCACCGCATTCGATAATCCTCGAGCCGGTGACAAAAAAACGTAATTACCTAAATCACATGGCTCCCCTTCTTATCCCTACCAAAATTTTGTGGAGTTAGGAGAATTTTGAAAAAATTTGGTTGGAAAAAGTTTTGGAAATAAATTTTTTCAAAAATGCTGTGCCGCCGCATTCATTAACCATGATACTGAAAAACAATTTACTTTATTTTCCAGTGATGATGAAAATTTGAGAAGGATACAGTCTAACGAAAGTCACGTGCATCGAAGTGCGTGTCAATTTTTTTCTGAAAAAAATAACTCAAAATGCTGTTAAACGACACGATTCCTCCTAGTTCCGTTTTTGCAAGATTTGGCATAGGTAGCCGAAATTTTCTCATTTTCATTTGCCAGGTCCAAGGAAACTACTTTCTGGAGTAGCCGGAGGCACGGATCTGTTTAAGCTGAGAAAATGCGCGAGTGTAACCGGTCCCCGCTTTTTCAAAATTCCGATCTCCCCACTACGAATTGGGGTCTTGTCGATCATATCCGTATCCAATCCGCGGATAAAAACCCCGGTGCCATGCTTTTTCAAAATTCCAATCTCCGAGCGCCAAAAAGTGATTGAACGGCGTATTTGTATGACTAAATTTACCTTTGCTAAATAAAAGGGCAAATTTTATTCTCCCCCTGGGGGGTTAAAAATGAAAGCGAGAGTCTCGAAGCCGAAATTTTCTCATATTCGTTTTTATTACCTTTTTGTTATTTAGCCATAAAAAGGATGAACTATGCATTTTCAAAACATCCAAAATTTCCCAAAAAAAAAATTTTTCAGAAAAGACCGGTTTAAGTGCCAAGCAGGTCAAAATGGGCAGAAATCCACGGATTTTCTGGACTAGCGCCGGTTTGACCCCCCGGGCCCGGGTCTGTTTAAGCTGAGAAAATGCGCGAGTGTAACCGGTCCCCGCTTTTTCAAAATTCCGATCTCCCCACTTATTCTTTGGTGTTTCAAATTTATGTCATTTTTTTCTTATAATTATAATTTTCAGACTCCTTAACGCAGACGAAGGTCCGAGTGAGCCCAAAAAGAGGAAACACTGCGGGAACGACGGAATTTGGAGGGAAATTAAAATGAGAAAATAAACTAAACAATTAAAAGCCATTTATAAATGTGTTTAAATGCAGAATAATCACTAGGGAGTGATTATCTGCACATACTCTTGAAATATGCGCATATAATATGCACATAAAATGAAAAAATATGCACATAAATTTTTCCAATTAGAAATCCAGTTTTTTTTGCGAACTGGGGATGCCCTGAAATGGACGAAAAACACATTTTTAGCTTGATTTGAAGCTTCTAGGACCGATTTATATCCATAATTCCATATATTTCCATCTTTCGCGATTTTTATCCATATTTCGCATTTTAAGCCAAACCAAACGCGGTGCGACATTTGCGAACGGACTTTTGCGGACGGACATTTGCGGACGGATATTTGCGGACAGACTTTTGCGGACGGACATTTGCGGACGGATTTTTGCGGACAGACTTTTGCGGAGGGTTGGATTTGAAAAAAAAATTGAAAATTAAATTAAAATTGTTGAATAAGTTAATAATTAGGTGTGAATAAATGTTACAACCATAATTTTATTGCGCAAATGTATGGTAGAGTGGCCATAATACCCTATTTATCAGGGATTTCCTGATTTCCATTGTTGCCTGATTTTTTAAAAACTTGGAAATTTTCAGGAAAATGGCCAATTTTCATAACATATATCGTTAAAAACTTCAAAAAAAAATCCCCGGCGCCTCTATAAAGCAGCGCCTATCGGCATCGCGCCGACCCACCCGTCCCAGAAATTAAGCAGAATTCGCAAAAAAAAAGTGGCGTTTTTGAAAAATCGTAAATCGTCGTTGTCTGCTTATATGCGGTTACTGTCAACAGAAAGACAACTTTCGCTGTGAACTTCAGTGTTCACTACCGTTGTAGCCCAAAAAATTTTTTAGAATCGATACAAAATAACAAATGTTTACACTTTTCAAGATATTTGCGCAATCCTTATATAAAAAGAAGAATTGTTTGTTTGTTTGTAACGCTGTTGAATTTGGCAAAGACGATGTGCCAAAAAGAGTAAGAATTGGAGAAGATTAGTCACAAGGATGTAAGAAATAGTGTTGAAAGTGAAGAGACTTCTGAAAGAGAAAGAGAGAAAAAATTAGAGATAAGGTGGGGGTAGAGACATAGAGCAAATGGCTGCGCTGCCCGCTGTGGCGTGCGCGTTGCTGACGCGTACGCCACTCGCTGCTCATTTGCAGCGGGTGCGCAGCGCTGTCCAATTGGTGTGGGAGCGCAGAGAAAGAAGGAAGGGGAAAGAGTGAGGGAGAGAGGGAAAGGGAGGAGAGTGATTTCTGTGCGGGAATGAAATGAAAAGACAAGTGAAAATAGAGTAAAAAGAAATAGTGTTAGAAATGTTGCCCTTATTTATCCTTATTTGCGCCCCAGCGAAAACAAAAAAGGAAAGAAGTAATTTTTTTGTTATTGTTTACTTTGGTCATTTGTTCATTGCAGGCTTTTTTTTTTGACGTAGGATCGGTCATTGGATCGATTGGCTATTCTTCAAAATATTGCATTGCTTTTTTGAATGACTTTTCACTATGACTAAAATTTTGTTGTGTTTATATCATTGTAATCTTAATAACGTTTTTGCTCAGAAAGTAATTATTTTACATTTTACCTTCAAAATGTTGAGTTCAGTGGAGGAGCTAAGGGCCATACCCTGTGGCTCGCAATTGGGGTGTTTATTTTTAATAATTTAATATTAGTGCCACTTTTTTGTATAGGTCATTCACTGGTCAGGTAGTGAGACTGCTGCCATCTGACAAAAAAATCACAGTCCTGTTGCTTTGTGCCGGTGGAGAGTTGTTTCCTTTGACAGTCTTCAAAAATATTGCACAAAATGCGTTGGTGAATGCGTGCATTTTAGGAAATGTAACCTAATTATGTTGATATCTTTCATTTGATAATTTTGTTGGTTTTTAGGTTTTAAAAGCTAGCCCTTTGAAGGCACAGCGGTTCTCTGACAAATTTGATGGAAAAATCTTTTTCAACACGCCATTGGAGTATGAATTTGTCGTGACAAACAAGACCAACTTTGAAGTCATCCCCGCCGCGGTGAAGTCCGCACAACACTTTGACCAACTTTGTTCTGGTGGCCTTTACCGTATGTTGTTTTTTGTTTTGTTTTTTCTTTTGACTACGCGCAACGCTTTTCGAATGAAAGAAAAGAAATGGGGTGGAAAGGAAGAGAGCAAAGGAAGGGAATAAAGCTTTTAGTTTTTAGAGATCACCTGCACTATGGCGTCTGCTTTTGTTCATTTTGGAGACAACGTGTTTGCCTGTGTTGTTGGAGATACGAAAAACAAGCGAGCGGATTTGTACGTCAACGGTGTTTCTCTCTTAGACAGACTCAGCGCATTGAAGCAGCATGATCAATTGAAAATCAATAAATGTTTTTCCAGAATTGACGGTGAAAAGAATTTGAATTCCGCTTCCATTCATCAGTTATCTTAGATGAGTGCTTGACCATCTATGCTTCCGTCGACCATCTTGAACCCATGAATCGTTCAATTGTTTTGCCCAAGCTATTGGAGACGCCGGTTAAGCGCAAAAGCCAACAAAGTTCATCACAGAATAAAAAGACAAAGGACGCTTAAATTGTTCGGTACGGTTGATATTTGTTTGTTTCATTGTTTTATATATGGGTATGCTTATTATTGTTCCCAGATTGCCAAATAATAAATGTAATTGCTGTTAGCTTTTCAACAGATGTGATTTTATGCTTAGCGCGTGCTTATCTTTGATTTTTTGTGTGTTATAATGAGTTAAGGTATTCAGACGCATACACCATTGACCTTCTTTCTTCTTAGTGTTAAAGTGAATTAGAATTTGAAATGGAATTAGAAAGTGAAACTGAATTGATTAGAAAGAGAAAAAGGACAGAAGTATACGCCGAGCATAATTATGCCCGAGAAACAAGAGAAATTGAAACAGAATTTGTTATTCAAAATAGACCAGTGCACTTGATTATTGACGAGCAGCTTCCTGGCTCCTCCCGTTCTGTTCCAATCACGAATGTTTTAAAGAATAGAAATGTAAAGGTGCCAATGACTGGAGCTCAAAGAATTGCTAGACTTAGAGCAAATGAATCAGAGGTGCAACGAATGATGAGATTAAATGAACAAATGATTAGACAAGAGAATGTTAGAGTTAATGAATTGCAAACTCAACGATCATTAAGATTAAATGAGCAACTGATTAGACAAAAGAATGTTAGAGAAAATGAATCACAAGCTCAAAGATCAACTAGACTGGATCAGCAAAGGAACAGACAAAGAATAGTTAGACAAAGACAACTTCACAGCATTTACGCAGCAGAGAATCATGTTAATGCATTGGAACACAAGCTTAGCCAAATGAATGTTTGCTGCATGCATTGTGCGGCATTACATTTTATTGAAGAAAAAGTAATTAGTAAAGGCAATTCCTTTAGGGATTGTTGTCACCATGGCAAAATTGATTTGCCACAGGTACCTGAGCAGGATTTTCCTGAAATGCTAAGAGATTTATTCATGAAATTCGACGCAAGGCATGTGAATTTTTTTGAAAGTATTAGACATTTGAATAGTAGCGTTTCCTTTGCCTCAATGAACCCGCTTAGATATAGATACCCGAATAACAGAGGGCCATATTGCTTTCGCATTTATGGTCAGATTTATCACAAAATGAATGTTGCTTTGAATCCAGATYATGGCGATGAACCTGCTTACGGGCAGATATTCATCGTTGACACCGAACAAGCAATGAGCACACTGAGGCAAGCCAATGCTGGCGTTGATTTTCAGTTGCTTAGGACTGTGTATGAAGTGATAAAAAGTGTGAATCCTTTCGCCGAGGCATATATGATGATGAAAGATGAAGAAGATAATGAATTAGACAGAGCAATGAGAGAACGCAGAGAACCTGCAGAGATCAAACTTTTGTTTGAAACTGGAAGACAATTGGATAGACGCTTAGGGTACAATGTACCAAGGGCAAATGAGGTTGCTGCTGTGTATGTTCCTGGAGCTGATGGTGAAGTGCCAGAAGCTAAGATTGTGGTTCGAGAAAGAGGAAAAGAATTGAAGATTTTGAAGAGCACTGATTCGATAGTCACACCAATGACGTACCCGCTGTTTTATCCGCGCGGTACCTTTGGCTGGCATCCTGAAATAAAGCAAAGAAATARCWATAGAAGAGTGACTAGATTACAATATGTGAGTTACACTTTAGCGATCAGAGAGAAAGAGTTTAATCCTATTTTATATGGGGGCAAACTCTTCCAACAGTATTGTGTTGATGAATATGTTAAGATTGAAGGAGATAGAATGAATTGGATTAKAAATAATCAGARAAAGATTTGTGCTRAAGCATATAAGAATATTGACAATATGTTAGTGAGACGAGCACAAGAAACAGKTTTGCCACTTGGAAGGAAGGTAATTCTACCTCCAACAATGACAAATAGTCCCAGGTATGTTGAAAAGCATTTTCAAGACGCTATGGCAATAGTACGAAGATTTGGAAAACCGGATTTGTTTTTGACAATGACATGTAACCCGCAATGGAATGAAATAATTGACAATTTGTTTCATGAGCAAGTGCCAACTGATCGTCCAGATTTGGTTGTGAGAGTTTTTTACCTAAAAGTTAAAGCAATTATGAATCAGATAACAAAAACAAAGATTTTTGGCGAAGTTATTGCATGGATGTATCCGGTGGAGAACCAAGGAAGGGGACTGCCGCACATTCATTTGCTTCTGACATTGTCGGAACAAGATAAATTGTTAACAGGAGAAGATGTAGAAAAACGAGGAATTAGTGCAAGAATACCAAACAAAAATGAAGAACCTGAGTTATACGCGTTAGTAAAAAAGTTTATGATTCATGGCCCATGCGGTGATTTAAATCCAAATTGCCCGTGCATGGAAGAGACAAAGAGTGAGAATGGAATAACGATTAGAAAATGCTCGAAAGCTTATCCAAAGACATTCCAAGAAGAGACTGTAGTTCTGGAAAATGGTTTGGCTTTGTATGCAAGGCCAAATGATGGAAGAACTGTTGAAGTATTTGCAAATGGAAGAAGGATTGAATTGGATACTCGATGGGTTGTGCCTCACAATCTATATTTGCTAAAAATGTTCAAGTGTCATATTAATTTGGAAAAAGTAAATAGTGTTAGTTCTGTAAAATATTTGCATAAGTATGTGCATAAGCCACCAGACAGAGCAAGATTGGAATTAGAATCAAAAAATGATCACGATGAAGTGAAAGAGTTCATTGACGCGAGATATGTTTGCCCCCAAGAAGCTGTGTGGAGAATTTTAGAATTGCCTATGTATGACAGAAGTCATAGTATAATGTCTTTGTCTGTGCATTTACAAGGTGAACAGATTTGTTATTTTGATGAGAATATGGATGAAGACGAGATTAGATGTAGAATTGAAAATGGTTCTGTGTTAATGGCATATTTTGAATTGAACAAGACAAATATTTTAGCGCAAACTTTGTTGTATCATCAGATCCCTGAAAAATTTTGCCTAAAGAAAGGAAAATGGTCAGAGAGAAAGGCACATTTTAACACAATTGGTCGCATGGTGAAAGTGTCCCCGGCTGAGCCGGAAAGATACCATCTGAGACTGTTGCTGTTGAATGTGAAAGGAGCTTGCTCTTTTGATGAATTRAAGACAGTTGTAGATTCAGACGGCTCAGTTAAGATCTGCACAACTTTCGCTGAAGCCTGCCTTGAAAAAGGTTTAATTAGAAATGATGAAGAATGGAAAAGGGCATTAGAAGAAGCTGAAAGTTTTGAAATGCCATGGAAATTGAGAGAGTTCTTTGCATTAATTTTGGTGCATTGCAATCCAACTAAACCGGAGGAGCTTTGGGAAAGGTTTAAGGAATCCTTGTCCGAGGATTTTAGCAGAAGTTTTAGACGAGAAGTTGCTTATGCGAAAGCTTACAGAGAAATTGCGCTTAGCATTAAGAAGGCTGGGAAAACACTTGCTGATTTTCCAACCATGGAACAGATTAATATAGATGAAGATATTGAACAAGTATTCAATGCTGCGGAAGAATTAGATTTGGGTCAAAGAGCTTATGTTTCCATGTATGATGAACAAAAAACAATAAGTGATGTGATAATGACTAGAATTAGGAATCCAGTAAATGAACCTGCGTTCTTCTTCCTAAGTGGACCGGGTGGAACAGGGAAAACTCATGTGAATACAGCAATTGTGCTTTTGCTTAGAGGTGAGAAAAAAAAAGTGAGCACAATGGCTTTTACCGGCATGGCAGCAACTTTGCTGCCTGCGGGCAGAACATTGCATAATAGATTTGGATTGTCTTTAGACATGAGCAACTCAAATATTGGCCCAAGGTCAAAGGCATGGCAAGAGCTAAAAGAAACCGCTTTGTTTATTTGTGATGAGGCGCCTATGATTAATWAGCGCGCGATGAGAACATTGGACGAGAAATTGAAAGAAATCATGAATAATGATATAKCATTTGGTGGCAAAGTTATGCTTTGGACGGGCGACTTTCGTCAGACCCTTCCAATTCAGAAGCATGCCACGAGATCAGAGTTGGTCAATTCGACCATAAAAAGAAGTGAGTATTGGAAAATAGCAAAAAGATATAAATTGACAAAGAATATGAGAGCTCTGGAAACAGAGCAGAAATTTGCCAAAGATCTTTTAGAGATTGGAAGTGGTAAATGGAATAATGAAAATGATGAGATGATATTGCCTGAGAATTGCATAAGTAATGGAGAGTTAGCCGAAGAAATATTTGGGAACTTCATTGTTTCTGAGAATTGGAATGAGATGGCAAAAAGTGCCATTTTGGCACCAAAGAATTTGGATGTTAGTGAATTAAACAAAAAAGTGATAGATATGATGCCTGGAGAAGAAACAGTTTACATGAGTATTGAYMGAGCTSAAGATGAGAATAGGCAAAGGGCAGATGAATATTTAGATGAGTATCTGAATGCGTTGAATCCCTCAGGGTTTTCAAARCATGAGTTGAGATTAAAGAAAAACGCAATTGTTATGTTGATTAGAAATTTGAACATAGAATTGGGGCTTTGTAATGGAGCGAGAATGAAAGTAGAAGAAATGCGCAAGAATTTGATTGTATGCAAGATTTTGACCGGGGATAAGGCAGGTCAGACGGTGTRTATCCCTCGGATCACACTTTGCTGTGCCGATGAATACCCCTTTGATCTGCATAGGCACCAATTTCCATTGGTGTTAGCTTTTGCGATGACCATTAATAAGGCTCAAGGMCAAACCCTTGAGCGAGTGGGAATTGATTTAAGAAAAGATGTATTTAGCCATGGACAATTGTATGTGGCTCTTTCGAGAGCAAGGGCAWGGAACATGCTGMGAATTAGATTAGATCATAATAATTTYGAAAGAAAGGTGAAGAATGTAGTTTTTGGGGAGCTACTAGACGAAGATGATTAGATGAGTTAGTTGAGATCAAGAAAGAGAATTTGTATTGCTTGAGATAGCTCAAATGTGCGCCGCCGAGTGATCAAACRAACAAAAGGTAATTGTGCTGTTTTTTGTTAGTAGGACTTAGTTATTAGATTAGGGCTAAAATCTCATAGGCAGGTGTTACTGCGCATGGGTCGGAATGTGTGTCRCATGCCTGTAAGCAAGAATAGACGAAGCAAAAATTCTTATGGGCCGACAATGTCTATGAGATATAATGCTTTGTACAAATCTATCAAAATTCTTCATTTTCTCAATTTCAAATCTGTTCATAATATCGTACCTTCTAGCGGTTGGTGCGCCGTTAGGCGCACCTAACCCGCTAGTACAGTTATATTTATAGCATTTAATCGCAACTAATGCTTTCTTTCAACTTATTCAACAATTTTAAATTCATTTTTAATTTTTTTAAAACTAAACCGTCCGCAAATGTCCGTCCGCAAATGTCAGCTCGCCAAACCAAAAAATCTGTATATTTTGGCATTTTGCAAAAAATTTGTGATCTTGGCAAGAAAAATTTTGATTTAATTTCTTAAGATATTTTTTGAAAAAAGCGCAAAATAATCACAAAAGTTCAAAAAAGTCGTCAAAAAAAAAATTGCCAAAAAAGTCACAAAAGGTCAAAAAAGTCGTCAGAAATGCCAAAATAGTCACAAAAGTCTAAAAAAAGTCGCCAAAACACTTGAAAATTTGGAAATGTATCTCATCAGCAATTTTAACCAGCGATGAATGAATTTGAAGAATTTTGGGGAAATTTTATATTGAATTTGGAAAAATTTATGTCCATATTTTCAATTTTTATATCCATATTTTGGTGTTTTGTTCCATATTTGAGGATTTGTCCATATTTTATGGCCATATTTCACGATTTTATATCCATATTCCGAGCCCTACTGATGAGTACATTCCCAAATTTTCAATGTTTTTTTGGCGACTTTTTTGAACTTTTGTGATTATTTTGCGCTTTTTTTCAAAAAATTTCTTAAGAAAAATGAAATAAAATCAAATTTTTCTTGCCAAGATCAATACTTTTTTGCAAAATGCCAAAATATGCACATAAAATGAATGCACATAAATCGCGAAATATGCACATGGAAATGCGTTCTAGAAGCTTCAAACCAAGCTGAAAACACGTTTTTCGTTCGTTTCAGACCGTTCCCAGTTCAGGGAAAAAATATGCATGTGCATATAATTACACTCCCTAATAATCACCAAAAAGTTATGGCAGGACCACCATGCAACAAGAACAATGGGGAAATTTTTCTTTTCGTCTGGCTGGAAAA
>MEIZ01000162.1:53942-67623 GCA_001723225.1 Globodera ellingtonae | reverse complement strand
AATGCTCTTCGGGGAGCCGCCATTCGCGTAGGGAAGAGATGTGAAAGTTAAGCAAAAATTGTAAAATCATTCAAAAATTCATATGTATTTGGCCGTGAACATTTAAAATGCAAAAGGAATATGTAAAAAAATCAATTAAAACTGCACTTCCCGCCCGCCCGTCGGTACTCTCCAATTTGACTGAAATTTTATTTGTAGTCGAATTTTTCGTGGAAAATGGCCAAGACATTGAAGTGACGGATAGAGGCACCGCCGGGTTGGTGTACGCATCGTACCATGGAAAGGCGGACGTTGTGCGGGAAAGGCCATTTGGACATTGGTCAGTGTGTTTGAATTAGGGATGGAGCCGGAGGGGGGGGGGGGGTCCCCGTCAAACACCGGGAAACGGGGATGCAAAACCGGGGATCCCCGTTGTCGGGGATGGGCAAACCGGGGAACGGGGATGGGCAAACCGAAAATCCCCGGGTCCCCCCCCCCCCTCTGGCTCCAACCCTAGTTTGAATGATACCGAGATATTTGATTAGTAAGCCAGGTATGTAACAAAACTATTGCCCGTTTTGCAAATAAACTGGGGTTGGTCCCCGACCCCTCGGGGGCGGAAAAGTCGGGGCGAGGGTCGGGGAGGCCGGGGTTGACCCTGTCGGGGGTCGGGGACCGCCCTAAAATAAACATCAATTTGTCTGAATTTTTTAAATGCAGTCAAATTCATCGTGAACAACGGCCAGGACGTCGAAGTTGTGAATACAAAAGGATTTACCGCGTTAATGGCCGCATCGAGCAAAGGGAGGGCAAATGTTGTGCGCTTTTTGCTGTCTAAGGGTGCGCGTACTGCTCGGACAGATGCCAATGGTGTGGTGTGCTGGAATTAGACTAAACGATGGTCGAATTGTTCCCGAAGATCGAATGCCCTATGACTTTCTGTAGCCTGACCGAACTTGGTCGAACATTATACGAAATGAAAGCTCTCGATGAGAAGAAGCAATGAATACGCAAAAGCTAAGCGATCTGACAATTATGAAAAAAGTTATGACTAGAAAATCTACCATTTTTGGAGTTTTCCACTTTTTTGGCAATACCCTTTTTAAGCTTTGTCCAATCGCAAAGCTTTAGCTTAATGATAACTAGGGTGGAGATTTTTAGTTAAGAAAAATCTCGAAATAGTTCCTTTCATTTGGTATAATGTTCGACCAAGTTCGATCAGAGGTTACAAAAAGTTATAAAGCTTTTGACCTTCGGACCATTCAACCTTCGGCGGACCGGATGCGATTAGAGTTGACGATTTTTTACACAGAAAATCATTTTCTTATAAGGCAAACGGCACTGGACGTGGCTGTTGCAAATGGCCACGGGGAAATTGTGGAACTTTTGACTCTGCATGAATCCGGGGCCAGCGCAAAATGAATTCGAAACGTTGAGAAGAGAGTCAAAGAATGCTAAACATTTTGGACATTATTTTTTGAATGTTGCAAAATTTGTTGTTTTAGAAATTATTGGAATAGTTTATTCATGCTTTTTGAAAATATCGAGGAAAATTGATTTTTTAATTTTTCAAAAATTGTTTCCGGCCCAAAATTTAATTTTTTATCGAAAATGCTTTTAAGTCCAACATCTCGGTAGAACAATTCCAAAATTTGCTACGAATCTTCGACACAATTCGATCAACGCGGCATTTACTTTCTGATTTCTTAAAGACAAACTAAAACAATTTTTAGATAGGGTGCGTTAATGCCAAATTACTCTCGTCGACTGACTCTCTCTCTCTCCTTTTAGCACACTATTTCTTCAAAGAATACAATGTTTAAGTTTAAGATATTTCATTGAAAACGGGTTTGAGTCCATCTTTTCGGTCGGACAGTTCCAAGAAATTGATTAAAACAATAAATAAGGTGCTAGGTCGTTTCTTAAATTCCGCCACATATATTTTATGAAGTACTTTTAGACATCATAACTTTATTTACACCGCACTAAATCAGTTAAACCTTATACCAATGGAAAGCTCTAGATGAATTGAAACAATTTGTAAAACTAAACTAACCAGTAATCAAAGTTGAAAAAAGTTATGATCAGAAAACCACAAAAAAGTTCGATATTTGTCAGTTTTACATTATAACTTTTTTGAAACTTATTAAACCACTTCGACTTTGCTGTAATGCTTTCTCTATTCATTTAGAGGAGCTTTCCATTGGTATAAAGTTTAACTGATTTAGTGCTGTGTGAATAAAGTTATGATTTCTAAAACTACTTCATAAAATATATGTGGCGGATTTAAGAAACGCCTGATTTTCTTGGACCAAATAATGCACTCCTATAGATCGAGATTTTCCTAAAATTTTTTATTTTTGATATTTAATAAAATTTTCCAAACCATGTGAATAAAATTACAATTTTAAGGGGAAGAAAATTAATAAAGATTGATGAATTTTTGAATGGTTTCATGCACAAATTGACTGAATTTGGTCAGTTTTAGCACTTTTTTAATCAATATTTTTGTGGTTTTTGGTCAATATTTGGGGGTTTTGGTCAATATTTTAAGTTTTTAGTCAATAATGTTTGGAAATTCCGGAGAGAAAGCGATTATTCTTTTGGCGGTTTTATAAATTAAAAGCCATGGTTGAAGCAAGCATAAATGTGATTCGTTTGAAATCGCTCATTCTGGAAAAAAGCTCGATCGCCGATTGAGATATCAAAAAAAGGGCGAGAATTGCATCGAAAAAAGGATTATTCCTTTTTAAATACTTTTTTGTGAAAATGAACGTAATTAAATAAATTGCATTGGCAATTACGGTCCCAAACACCAAAATAGTCATTTATAAAAACAGGTTGTGCCATGAAAATTTCCTAAAATAAGGGCATCTATTTTCAGCACTCATGCCAAACCCTCATTTTCAAGGACAATCTTGAAAATAAGGACATTTTCAATTTTTAAGATCGAGGGTCCATTTTCAAGGACTGTCCTTGGCATCCAAGGACGTGTGGGAAGCCCTGCTTTAAACCTCCAATTGATTTTTATGATTTCAATTGGCTAAACAGAGAAAAATACATAAAATTTTTTGCCATTACTCATTCATTCATAACCAGGGATGGCACTTTTAGACAAATGCCTATTTTTCTGCGAACTTGGCATAGTGAGTTAAGCACGAAAAACATGTTTTTTAGCTTTATTTGGAGCTCCTAGAGTGGACTTTATAATGGCTATTTCGACATTTTTGGCGACTTTTTTTTCCGGATTTTGAGATATTTTGCAAAAAATGCCAAAAATAAAGGCAAAAGCTACATTTGGCCTTTATACAAGCAAATTTTAACAGTTTACCTGAAGCGATTGAAAAATTGCAATCACGCAATCTCACACTCGTTGAAAGTTAGTGAAAAACCGCGCTATTTTAAAATTCACATTTTCAGGGTTTTCGTTTTCGGCATACAAAAACATTTTGGCAGACAATCGGATGCGCTTTACGCCGGAAAATATCGAAAAATTTTTGATTTGTAACTGCAATAAGCAGAAATGATCGCTTATTTTTTCTTTTCTTTTTTTAAATTTTATTTTGCCTATTTTTGTGCCTAAAAATGCCATCCCTGTTCATAACACAAATAGGTAAACTAAAACAAAAAATCACAATAGAAAGAGAGAAATAAAAGAGAAAAAGTTTCTTCACAAAAGTTTTGACTTTCCGTTCTCACAATTCTATGGGGTCACAAAATTTTGCTGGGAGCAAATAAAACATTCAAATTTATGATACAAAAAAAAGAGATTAATTCCCAAAAGCGAATGAATATTCCCCCGTTTTTGGGTCAACATTTGCCCAAAGTAATTGTTCATTCTTCCTCTTTTCGTCCGACATTATAATTTTGTGCTTTTGAGTTTGAAGCCGAAAATTGAATTTTGGAAATTTTGAATTTTCACCAAAACAGCAGCAAAGGTCAGATTCTGGTTACCTATATACCAGGGTTCCGATATCTGCGGATTTTTCCTCATTCTGTGGTTTTTGGAAAGGCCAATGAGGATTTTTTTTTTGAAATGCGGATTTGCGGATTTTTATGGTCTTTCGATTACCCACATTCTTTCCAATTTTGGTTGCAAATCGCTTAACAAATTGAGTCTTTGTACCGATATTACAACGAATGAAGCGAAGTGAACATAAATTTTGGGTTTTAATGAAGAAATGCCGAATTTGCCAATTTCAAATGAGGATTTTTTTAATGCACCGATGCGGATTTTAAAAATTTTGAGATCGGAACCCTGATATACACCGGAAAACTCCCCAAAACACCTTTTCAACGTTTTAAAAATTTGAATGTTGTTACGCCAAGCTGATCCAACTCCCTTCATGGAGACCCCCCAGACTCGAGATCCGAGTTCCCGTCGAGAACTTTTTGAGAGAATTGGTAAATCCAATTAAATTTTAAGATTGTTTTTCCCATTAAAGCAATAAAAAATCATCCAATTTTTGTTATGGGGAATAGCGGCAGCGCATCCAATAAAAATGACTCGCAAATAAAACGCCGTCGGCGCTTACCGTTGGAATTGCAGTGTGAGGTGTGCCGTTTTTAAATAAATGTCATCAAATCAAATCCGCTCCAAAAAGGCGCTTCTTAAAATAATGGGCATTTTCAAAATTAAAAGAAAAAAATCTTATTTGAATTATTCAAATTAAAATATATAATTGTGTTTATTACTAAAAATCTATTAGTATAAATTTATGTTTTTTTGTTTTAAGAATGAGGGGTGGGGGCGGAGCTTTTCAAGGACTGTTGCGCTCGTTCGAAAACAGAAGCAAAAGTTTGAGGAGTTTAAGGTCCAGATTTAAAAAAACCATTTGTTGTGCCGGTTTTTTGCCAACCATTTTTTTCACTTTTTTTTGTCCCTTAGTCCAGGTCTCGGGTTTTGCCAAAAGTCCCGGTCCCGTAATAGTTTTCCGGAAAATCGTGCGGGAGCGGATTTGCGGGATAAATCCCGCATTTTAAATTTGCGGGATCCCGCGCGGGATTGCGGGATTTTTTAATATTACCAAAAAAGCAAAGCTCGGAACCGGCAACCCTACTTGTAACTAAGACTAGACCGTGAAAGCCGGGATCGGGATTAGCCGGGATTGACAATGGGTGAATATTTTTTGTAATGGTCATGCAATTTTTATAAAAAGGTTAAAAGCCCTAAAAATTACCAAAAATCAAACATTTTTTTTCTTCGAAAAAATTGCTTTAGGAAAAATGCAATAAAAGGGGGAAAACAAACCCCCTAAAAATTGAGTTTTTTTTTGGCTTCCCCCCCCCGTCCCAGGAAAAATTTTTCTGGCTACGGCCTTGAGCGGGACCCCGCAAAATCCCGCGCGGGACTCTATCCCGTACTACCCTAATTAGACCTCACAACTTTCCTTGCCCTTAAAACAGAATCGATGGGATCCAACGGCATTTCATGACAAACTCGCGCTCATTGGGCCAGAACGATTGATTGCCCAACATAATGGAAAGAATCACCGTAAATTTTATTCTGTTAAAGTGATTTGATACAAAATTTTAGGTGAAGAGTTATGAGATTTTTGAATTAGCATACTTTTAAGGGTTTCGCTCTGTCATCGCCGAACGGCCAATTCCAAAAAAGGATTTTGGCATTTTCTACTACGAAGTTAAAATATTAGTGGGAAAATTGTAAGTGTAAATAAATAAAGAATTGACCTTCAAAATGCTTTAGAACAGGGTTGCCAACTGTACTTATTTATCAGAAATGTACTGATTTCAGCTTGGCGTACTGATTTTCAGTTAATTCGTAATTTTTTGGAGCAATTTTCTTTCACAAATAGAGTCAAAATCAAAAATTTTTCCCGGCGGCCGCCGCCGGACCGCTTCTATTCCTGACGTATTTTTTAAATGTTGGTGTAGAGAAATATGGTTAAAAAAACTACCATTTTATGCAAAAATATAGATTTACTATATTTTAGAGTAGGCCGGGATCGGAATTTTTAGGGAAAACCGGGATCGGGCTTGAGAAAATTAAAAAACCGGGATTTTATGAGTGGGAAAAATTAATCTAATCCCGGTCAAAAAAACCGGGACTAATGAGCAAAAACAAAGATTGTCAATTTTGAAAAAAACCCGGGATTTTATAAGGGGAAAATTCAGTCCCAAAAGTGGAGACTTCAGTACCAACCCCGATCCCGGCCTACTCTACTATTTTTTGAGCCATTTTTAAAAAATGAACTGAGATTTTTTACCCCAAAATCTACTGATATTTGACTTCCATTGTACTGATTTTGAAAATTTTTTTGGTTGGCAACCCTGCGCTTTAGAAGCATTTTCCTTTTTAAAAAGTTCTATATTTAGCGGTATTTACATTGGACTTGGGACAAAACAAATGCCATTGGTTGGATGGGTTGGATATGACGACGGCACTTTCGCATACGCTAGCATCGGCTTGCTTTTGGGTCACGCAGTTGCCGGATGTTCCCACACCAGAAATAGCCGTCGACCTTTCATCGGCAGAGCTGCTGGAATTTCTTCGTTTGGTGCCGGCGACGTCGTCGGCTGCGGCATCAACTTGGCAGCTCGCCAGATCTTTTACACAAAAAATGGACGCCGTTTGGGTGAGAAAGAAAAAGAATAAAATTTCGCATCCGGTCCGAAGGTCGAAAGTGTTGTAACTTTCTTCAACCTAAACCGATTAGGTCGAACACAATAACAAATGAAAGCTTGCGATGAGTTAGAGTTATAATTAAGTTAAAGCTAAGTGATTGGACAACGCTTAAAAAAGTTATGGCCAAAAAAGTGAAAAATTCCAAAATGGCCATTTTTGGAGGTTTTCTGGCCTCAACTTTTTTCATAATTATCAGATTGCTTAGTTTTCGCTTATTAATTACTTCTCCTCGAAAGCTTTCATTTGGTATAATGTTAGACCTAATGGGTTTAGGTTGTAGAAAGTTATAAAGCATTCCCCTTTCGACCTTCGGAGCGGTAGCCTAAAATTTATGCGAAATTTACTATTAATAGTGGTTCGTCGTGCATCGAAGTACAAAAAGCATATTGATTTATAAATAAAATATTAAAAATATTACTTGAATTATTTATTGAAGTCCTCTATAATTTTGGCATTTAGTGATTTTGTGGATGCATAAAATATTTTTAAATCTTTTAATTATTTATTGGATTTGTTTATTTTGCAGAAACTGCCAGGTTGTTTGTTGATTCCGCCGACGAATTGTTTCCATACGTTACTTTGTTCAATTCTGGCACCAAAATTGAAGCGAATTTTGGCCCAAATTTCAAATTTAACATCGCCGCCGATGGCATTTAGAAAGTGAAAAACGAGGGGATTTATTGAATTTTACTGTTGAGCCGTTTCCGTCGTTTATCATTAGAGAGCGGATTTTTATTTTTTTAAATGTTTTTTTTTGTAGAATAGGGGAGTATAAGAGAAGCCCAAAAATAGCATTAATTTTGAAAAATTTTACAATTAGAGCGACTTTTTAGTCACTATAATTCAATATTTTGGCTTTTTTAATAATAAAGAAAAATGCAATTTTTAGGCATTTTTTTCCGAAAACTTTTGTAGAAATTCAATATTTCAGGCACTTTTTCCCAAAATTTCTTAAGAAAGATGCAATAAAAACGAAAAATGTACACTTAAAAATCAAAAAAATTATTTATTTATTTTTTTATATAAAAATAATGCATTTTCTATTTTGAGAGAAAAATTAATAAAAAATGACTAATTTTGAAGGGTTTTACGCAAATTTGGCAATCACTATTTTGGCACTTTTTGGGGTTTTTTGGTCAATATTTTACAATATTTCGCGGTTTTTAGTCAATATAAATCCGCTCTCTATTTATCATGTATTTTTTTCTTTATGATTAAGACATTTATCTCGAATTAGACGTTGAAGACAACGGACAAAGATATTTTTACTTAATAAAAAAAATTTTGTTTTACCATTGAGCATTACAAAAAAAAAAAATTCCTCCCATGAAAAGCCACGGTTACGCCACCTAATGGTAAATTGTACAAAATGTCACTTAATGGGAAATCGGTAAAAATGTCACCTAATGGGAAATCGGACAAAATGTCACTCAATGGGAAATCGGACAAAATGTCACTAATCAAAATGCCAAACAGACCAAAAATGGCCAAAATGGCAAAATGCCAACTAGACCAAAACGGGTCAAAATGGCAACCAGACGAAATGCCAACAGACCAAAAATGATCAAATGGCAAAATGCCAACTAGACCAAAACGGGTCAAAATGGCAACCAGACGAAATGCCAACAGACCAAAAATGCTCAAATGGCAAAATGCCAACTAGACCAAAACGGGTCAAAATTGCAACCAGACGAAATGCCAACAGACCAAAAATGATCAAATGGCAACCGGAAAATTCTCTATACCATCCAGAAAATTCTCAAATTGCCATGCACGGGGTAGTGCACATTCCAAAATCGATCTCACACTGAGTGGTCAAATAATAGGCACCTCCAAAAAAATGGTAATGCACCAAATAAATTTTTTTCTTGCCCAAAAATGCACCCCATAAAATCGAATAATTTATACCATGGAAAAGCCAAGTTTTAAGCCAACATAGTTATTTTTCCACCTATTTTTGCTTACAAATTTTTTTTACAAAATTCCGGGAACCAAATACAATGCCCATAATTCATACATTTAATCGAATACCATGCATAGCCAGCAGGCCAATTTGATACATTCAATTTTATAAGGAAAACAATTAAAAGTTCGTCTCTTTTTACAATTAAATGTTTTGTAATTGGCGCTTGGCATGTGAACAAATAATTGGGAGGTTAATTAGCAGAATTATCTTTAAATGTAAATGTTGTTCCGTTCATTATCACGTCCAAGTCACCGTTAATCTGAATAGACGAACGACGGGCGCATTTAAATACTATTTGAACTAGGGTTGAGCCCTGACCCCTCGGGGGCGGGAAAAGTCGGGATTTCGTCCCCGAACAAAAAAGTCGGGGTTCGGGGATTTTCAAGCCAAAACCCCAAAAAATTCAAAAAAGTCGGGGGTTTGGGGACGGGGCTAAACCCTAATTTGAACACGACAAAAAGCGGGTTCTTTTCGGTTATGTGTCAACAAAGAAAATTTAGACATTCGAACAATTTCTATTTTTTTCGCACTTTCCCATTCTAATCGTCGAAATGTCACTGAAGTCGATGAAATTTTGCAAACTATCGTTTATTATATATGCCACCAAGCTGATATTCATTATTCTGCATTATGCAAATCAACAAAAAATTTAAAGGAAAATGCGTTTTCTGAAAATTCTTTCGAATTCGGACTCGGGCTTTGAAATCGGGCGGAATAGATGTCAGATTGATTCGGATTCTATGATCCCGAAAACTTTCAACTTTTTTATAGACTTTGAAAAAACCTTTTTTTTTGTTGGCACATAACTAGGGCTACGATTTATATGGACAAAAAATCTCGAAATATGGCCATAAAATATAGATGAAAAATTGCAAAATATGGATGAAATATGGATAAATTTTTTTCAAATATAAAAATGGGCAAAATTTCCTAATTGAAGTAATAAGAGCATAAAATTTTTTTATGTAAATTAAAGGCATTTCAGAGAATTTTTTTTTGAAAATAAGCTGAATTTTAAAAATTTTCATTTTTTTGGTGGCAGAATTTTTAGTTGCAGTCAATTTTAGAGGTGCATTAATTGAAATTTTTAAAAAAGTCGATCCTAGGGGTGTATTTTTCATTTTTATTGCATTAAGGAATTTTTGAAAAATGGCGAAATATGGAATATAAAATGGGCTCTAGAAGCTCCAACCAAAGCTAAAAACACTATTTATGGCATTTAGAAGCCGTTTTAAGTTGGCAAAACATATAAATCGTAGCCCGACATAGAACCAAAAGCAAAAAAACGCACGTGAATGTACTGGATGGCCCAGTGGGGAAATGTTGTTTTGTCCGTTGTACAGTTACCATTCAGGCACAAGTCAAAGTGCCGTTCTTCTCCAAACGAAATGTTCAAATTGAACAATTGTTCGGGCGCCAATTGATCCATATTCTCGATTAATTTGAGCGTTGTCGGCAACGTGTCATTCTTTGAAATTAGCAAATTTAAATGGGAATTTAGGCATTATTTACTCACGTAGGTCTCTGACAACTTCAAAAATTCCCCACAACGTTCGACATACAAAACCGTCTTGCCCGCTGGGAAAAAGAAGCAAATACATTAATTGCTATTTCAATTTTTAAAAGTTTTTTTAATTCAAAAAACAGTTTGTCAGATATGAACGACCATCAACGCGTTCCCCACCAACTCGTTCCCCTTGAAAAAAGATATTCAAAAGTCGATAAAAAGATTTTTCGGGGTGTATTCGAGGGCCTAGAATTCGAATCTGACCTCTATTTCGACCAATTTCGAACCCCGGACTGAAAAAAATTTTTTGTTTCAAAAACGATTTATAACAAAATCGTTCAAAAGCATGTTCGTTCGATCTTCCGTTCGTCCAAACATGCATTTTGAACCTTTTAAACGACTTTAAAAACAAATTTTTTTGAAAAAAAAAATTTTTTTTCGACCAATTGTTCAAATTCGGGGTAGGGGTTCGACATACGGGTACTCACGGAGCTCGAATACGCTCTACGCACGAGTTTTGTAAGATTTTTTGAGGTTTTTTGTCATTTTTATTAAGGGGAACGAGTTGATAAAAAGGGAACGAGTTGATGATGGGGAACGAGTTGATGGGGTACGAGTTGGTGGGGAACGAGTTGATATTTTACCGTCAGATATATGGCCTGGCCATAAAAGTTGAGCAAAAGAATGTAACAAAATATGGATTAACTAACACAGGGCTAAAATTTTCCAAAATAAAAACCAAAAATAAGATTTAGGGGATCAGAAATAAGGACAAATTTTCAAAACGTTCTAAAATTGATAATTTATTCTGTCATAAAATGTGATTTGTTATATAAAAATTATTAATCATATTTTTAATAGGCGTCGCCGAGAAAATTTTATGTTTTTGGCAGAATTTGTTTAAAAAATTGGTCCCAAAACTGCAGCCCAATTTTTCGTGTTTGGGTGAGGAGGTCTTAAGATTTATTATTAATTAAGGACAAAAAAAGGACGAAAAGCCTCCAAATAAGGACAAATCTTAAATTACCGAGACTTGACCCCAAGACTCGAGAATTGACCCCAAGACACGAGACCCAAAAAATCCAAGACTTTTACGAATACTTTTAATTTAGGTTCAACATTGGGTTGCTCCCCGACCCCTCGGGGGCGGAAAAGTCGGGGAGGTCGGGTTTGGCCATGTCGGGGGTCGGGGACGACCCAATTTTGGGGCTTCTCGGGATTCGAGAAGACTTCTGAATTTACCTCCATCAAATGCAGCCAGTGCAGCATGAAGCAAACTGACATTGATTTTCAGCTCCTCTTCCCCACTTTTGGGCCATGTTACAGTTCCACTAATGAGCATGGAACTGCCGGGACCAAATGCCCGTCCGTTCGGCACTTTGATTACAATTGGTATTTGAGGAGGCGTTGTGCCAATTTCGGAGAGTTCGGTCACTGCTCGACCTCGGATTCGTTTGATCGAGCAGTTGGAGAAGTCACCATCAACCTCAAAATTAAAGCTTTGTTGTCAAATGATTTTTGAATGTGTCCTATGGTTCCCACCAGCAGCAGGGATGGGTATCGCTATCGCTATCGCGCGATAGATATTGCATTTATCGCCGCCTTTTTTGGGCATATCGCATATCGCTATCGCATTGGAAAAAGGTTTTAGCGCTATTAGAAAATTCGATATCGCTTATCGCATATCGCCGATCGCTTTTTTTCCGGCGCGATACCCATCCCAGGCCCCCCACCCTCAATCGGTTCGTAGCCCACGGGCGCAGCAGCTCGTGAGGAACGTTGAGCACATAAGCGCCATGAGTGTGTATTGCATAGTGTCCGTAATGAACACGAATTTCGAGTTTAAATTCTTCTCCAGCAAAAATAGGAGACAGAAAGTTTTTTTTTAAATTTTCGTCCTTGCGCTAATATAAAAAAAATAGATTAAGGCAAATAAGGTAGGTAGGTATACCGTAAACACTCTTCGTATTTTTCAAGGCAAATAAGGTAGGTAGGTATACCGTAAACACTCTTCGTATTTTTCAATCTACTCATAGGGTGGGGGATTATTGGAGGTTGGGGGATTATTTTTCAATCTACCCATAGGGTGGGGGATTATTAGAGGTTGGGGGATTATTTTTCAATCTACTCAGAGGGTGGGGGATTATTGGAGGTTGGGGGATTAAAAGAGTGTTTACGATATAAGCCAAAAGAACTCACCGCAGAATACACGACCATTACACCTTCATTGTAATTTTTTTTGAACTCGAAAGTGATTTGTAACGGTATAGAAATATCTGAGGGGGAAAAAGCAATACATATTTTTAATCATTTTTGTTGAATTAGGTAGGTAATTACTTTTAGTTTCGGGTTCAAAAGTGTCACGGAGCAAACAAATTCTCAATTTTCTTGAATATTTCACCAAAACCCCTTCGACCAGAATCGAATCTCCAACAGCCAACAGCGGGTCAAGTGTAAGCACAGAAACGCGCTCAACACGCTAAAAGTGTGTTCAAACTTTTTCCATAAAAAGCAATGTTTTGCCTTCCCAAATCGTTTCACTTCAGGCTCAGCAAACAGAGTCAAATCGCCGCTAGCCTTTAAATAATTTTACAAAAAAAAAAGTGCCAGAAATGAATGAAAATGTGCCAACTCCGATGAAGTCGATTGGGTATTCATTTTTGAAGCCGTAAATGCCCAAGTTTGCTTCTGGTTGCTTGTTCGAGTCCGTGAACAGTGTCACATTGATGGTCATATTGATGGGCGTCACTTAAAAAAAAATTATAAAATTAAATAAGGTAATTAAAAATGAGTTTATGGACGGACATACATAATTCGGTTTTTTTGGCTGTGTCATTTGAATTCAGAATGAATCGAAGTTCAAACGGACTGCCCCGCTGCAGAACATAATATTCCTTTCTGTTAGCGCCATTATAATGCAACATAACATTTTGATATTTATCCTTAATTAAACACTTGAGTTATAAATTCTGTCAGATGCTGTTGATTGGCCACATTTTTCTGTGCTACGTACAGTCCCCGCCCCGAGGCGTTTTAACCGTCCCACCAGCCGTCCCCTCTTAGGCGTCTTATGGCCAAGCCCTGAGGCGTTTTAACCGCCCACCAGCGTTTTATGGCCAAGCCCCGAAGCGTTTTAACCGTCCCACCAGCCTCGGGGCTTGGCCATAAACCTAAAGGGACGCTGGTGGGCGGTTAAAACGCCTCGGGGCTTGGCCATAAGACGCCTAAAAGGGACGGCTGGTGGGGCGGTTAAAACGCCTCGGGGCTTGGCCATAAGACGCCTAAAGGGACGGCTGGTGGGGCGGTTAAAACGCCTCGGGGCTTGGCCATAAGACGCCTAAAAGGGACGGCTGGTGGGGCGGTTAAAACGCCTCGGGGCTTGGCCATAAAACGCTGGTGGGCGGTTAAAACGCCTCGGGGCTTGCCATAAAACGCTGGTGGGCGGTTAAAAGCCTCGGGGCTGGGCCATAAGACGCCTAAGAGGGACGGCTGGTGGCCGGTTAAAACGCCTCGGGCTTGGCCATAAAACGCTGGTGGGCGGTTAAAACGCCTCGGGGCTGGGCCAAAAACGCCTAAGAGGGAC
>MEIZ01000162.1:27873-53812 GCA_001723225.1 Globodera ellingtonae | reverse complement strand
GGGCGGTTAAAACGCCTCGGGGCTTGGCCATAAGACGCCTAAAGAGGGACGGCTGGTGGGGCGGTTAAAACGCCTCGGGGCTTGGCCATACCAGCGTTTTATGGCCAAGCCCCGAGGCGTTTTAACCGCCCCACCAGCCGTCCCTTTTAGGCGTCTTATGGCCAAGCCCCGAGGCGTTTTAACCAATCAAAACGAGCTCTTGGCATATTAACCCTACAGTACTTCGCTCCAGTGCTGATATTTATCCTCCAAAGACACTTTTTGGCCATCAACAGTAAAATTCAGTTGAATTATGAGCAGTGCGGTGCCAACTAAAAATATAATTTCATTAAATTTTCATATTGTAAATTGGGCATTTTGCTGTGTACTGTAATCGTTGACTACGTGCGTATTTTGCAGCAAATGAAATTCAATGTAACGCGCATTTGCATTGCTCTGGCCCCTGAAAATCACTTGGTCACCGGCATTCAGCGAGGCATTCAAGCGGCAAAATTTGCGCATTACAAACGCTGGACCATTTTTATTCTGAATTATTTTATTTTAAAAAACATTTATCGGCATTAAACTGTGATTATAATTTTAAAATGAAATTTTGGGATAGGCCAGAGAGGGCCCTAACTATCAGTCGTCCTTTAATGGCTTACGAGAGTCCATGAAAACCGCTGGTGACCGACCCTTCGACTAAATTGCACAAAATAAGAGCGAGGAGACGATCGAGATTATCGTCAAGCTTTGGTCGAGAGTCTTTTGAAATCTTCGATCGAAATCTCGAACGACGAAATCAGAGATTTGACGAGATTCTTGATCAAAATCTCGATCGATCCTAAGTCCTTGCTCTACACAAAAATGCTCTTCAGCCAAAACTTTTTTTTTGGTGAGAACCCTCATCGGTTTCTTGTAATATGCGAATCGTAGTTTTTTATACGTTTTTGCACCAAGTTATGTTAATTTAGTTTTTATAATCAGACAGATCAAAATTTGCATACGGTATTTTTGATGTTGGCTATTTGGGCATCAGCGTATCCCGAATAGACATCGCCGGTAAGCTTAAAAAAGGAAATTCTTTTTTGTTATTACTGTATAAATTAATTTTATCAAAAAATTACCGTAACAAATTGAATTCCCTCCGTTCGACCCGCGACTTTCCACCAATCGGTTGGCGACGGGAAATAACTCGCAAATGTCTCATTGATCACTTTGACCTCGAAGAAGTATGGGTGCACAATGAAAGCGATTGACAAATATTTGTCACGGTTTTGCGCTAACGAAAATTTGTAATTTCTTTCAATCGGCACTGTAACGTTACTCTGAAAGAGTTTTTTATTTAATTTAACTCTGAAAGGTGCGAATTAATTTGCTTTTTTATTTAATTTAAACCCGTTGATAATAGGGCTCAGAAAGGAAATGACCCAAAACCACTTTTATAGCGTTTCTTATGCGCTAAAAACGAATAGCTGACTGTAAATTTTAGCGCGCTCGACCTTTAAACCGGGTTTTAAACGGCTTAAAATTGCCAAAAATCGATATTTTTAAACTCAGCAAAATTCGAATTTTACTAAAATCCAATTTTGAGTAGGTGTTAAAAGAATACTAATGCCTCGTTTGACCAAAATTTTGTATTTTCCCGTGGGAACCAATTACAACAAATTTAGTATCATTCGACAGCTCTCAACGAGACAAATCGATCTAGATGTGACGGGGCACGATCAGATGCCATTTGGATACCGGCCGACTGAGTCCCAGTTAAAAACCGGTTTAAAGGTCGAGCGTGCTAAAATTTAAAGTTACCTATTCGTTTTTAGCGCATAAGAACCCTATAAAAGTGGTTTTGGGTCATTTCCATTCTGGGCCCTATGATCAACATTTTCCCTTTTTTATTTAATTTAAACTCTGAAAGCGCGAATTTTTGCTTTTTTATTTAATTTAAACTCTGAAAGGCGCGAATTAATTTGCTTTTTAATTTAATTTAAACTCTCAAAGGCGCGAATTAAATTGCTTTTTTATTTAATTTAAAAAATTATACGAAAACGTACCACTTTCGCAGTCGAATTCAGCGCAATGTGTTCATCGGTAAAGTTCATACAAAACATTAAATGTTTGTTTTTGTCCTTCAAATGAAATAAAACGAAATTCGCATTTTTGTTTAATCGAAAATTGATTTGAATTGTGTCGCCAATTTTAGCGGATGTTTTTAGCTTGAATTCAGCGTCATCCGTAGTTATTGCGCAGCTCTTCGGAATTGATGGAGGAGACGAGGCAATGTCCGGTATTTTTGGAGTTTCATAGGGATGGTGAAACTTAACGACCATTTTATGATTAGGGAGTCCAAACATATGCCACATAAATTTTTCCAAATTCAATATAAAATTTCCCCCCAAAATTCTTCAAATTCATTCAACACTGCTGATGAGATACATTTCCAAATTTCCAAGTGAAAAACTCAAGGCATTTCAGAGAAATTTTTGAAAATAACATTTTAAAAATAATTTTCATTTTTTTGGTGGCAGAATTTTTGTCGCGAAAAAGTTGATTTTTTGGGGGTGCATTTTTTGAAAATTTTGAAAAAGTCGATCCTTAGGGGTATATTTTTCGTTTTTATTGCATTTTTATTAAGGAATTTTTGAAAATCACGAAATATGGATAAAAATGGCGAAAATGCCAAAATATGCACACATGGAAATGCGTTCTAGAAGCTCCAAACCAAGCTGAAAACCCTTTTTTCGTGCGTTTCAGACCGTTCCGAATTTATGCATATTTTTGGACTCCCTATTTATGATGAAGCAACTTCATTAATAGGGATCAGATTTAATGTGCTAAATAGTGAAAAAAATATGTGCTAAAAAATTGGTACCTAATTTAGGGGGGTGTCTGGTCAAAAAAATTTTTGTATTCAAAAAATAATCAATAAATTTCATTTTCGTGGAAAATTGCATAAAAATCAATTCAGTCAACATTATTTGAAATTTTAAAATTTTCATTTTTTTGTGCAGTTTTTTTGGTCTCAAAAAATGTCGATTTTTAGGGGGGAGGTGTATTTTTTGTTTTTATTGCATTTTCCTTAAAGAATTTTTTGAAAAGTGTCGAAATATGAATAAAAACATATTTTATGTGCTAACCCACAACAAAATATTTAAAAATATGTTTTTATAACTCGATGAACCCCTTATTCATTATTATTTTTATTATTACGTTTTGTAACAAAAACATTAATTTGTTTTTAAATTATTTTGACATGCGGCCACTCACCCACGCGTGCATTTCGCATGCACAGTCCCGGTAGGCGTGCAACTGCAACTTTCTTCGGCTGAGCATTGGCAAGACGTCCAAGCCGAGCATCCACAGGCCCACGTAATTGCTCAGTTTGGCACCGTTTTCGGCTTTTTGTGCCAAATAAGCGTCACGCAATTTGTCATCGTCGTGACTCAGCTCAATGCGTTGGCCTGCATTTTTTTAAAAATATATTTTCGTTGTGGTAAATAATTTATTTAAATACCAAATGCATCGGTTACATTCGTCCACAGATTGTGCTGGTTGCCCAAAACAATGCGAAATGAGGCATTGCGTGGTAATAAGTTGAATTCGTACCTTTAAAATGAAACAACACTACCGTATTTTAGCTCTTTTAATCCCCCATGGGGGATAATTTTTCAACCTATTCAGAGAGTGGAGGATTATTAAAGGGTGGGGGGATTATTAGAAGGTAAAATGAATGGGTTTTGTGAGTTTACGTACTCAGAAGGTGAGGGATTATTAGAGGGTGGGGGATTAAAGATGCAATACGGTATATGTAAATAGTTATATGTATTTTTATTAGCATTAACGAACGATTTGTCGGTGATGGACATTTCCACACGAATCACATGTCTGTAATTGATCGGCCTGCTCACTCTGATGCCGTGCCAACCAAGGTCATGGGTGCAGAATTTCTTATTGTAACTGTGGCACACCAGTCGATGCTTTTCGGCACATTCCGCGGCGACAGAATTCTGTTTAAAAATTTAATACCACTTTTTTGAATCCAAAACATAATTTAATAATTAATTTGAAGAGTTTAATTACCCCTCGCTTATTTTCAACTCTGAATTGAATTCCAGCTGCCATGCCGTAGTTAAACTTTGTTGCTTTCTCTTCCAATGTGCCCGGGTAGCAAATCAGCATTCTAAATTGCTAATAAAAATAAAATAAAAATTATTTTGATAATAAATAAAAAACACTAATTTTATTATTTTTACCCTTCTTTGCAATTTCCAACAATTTTGAAATTAAACGAGAATGAATGTATCGTTTGGCCCATTGTTTTTGCGTGACATTGGTCCAAGGCATCGTAATCCGTCTCGAACTGGTTATTTTCTTCACTGAGAATGACCCTAAAAATTTGGGAAATGCAAAAAAAAAAGAAAGAAAAACTCACGTATTAAATAAGTTGCTAACTTTTTGACAAGATGAACTGCAAAAAACAACCAATATAATGGCAATTTTTGGAATTAACATTGCCCTAAACTGAGGATTTGATTTCATTTAGGGTTGGGACTCCGACCCCGCAAATTTAGGACATTTTTCGGGGTTTCCCCGACCCCGACACTTACAACCCCGACGTCAGGGTCCTGAGACCCCGACCCCGTCTCCGAACCCCGCAAATTTAGGCCATTTTTCGGGGTTTTCCCCGACCAGCCACTTCCAACCCCGACGTCGGGGTCCTGGGACCCCGTCCCCGACCCCGCAAATTTAGGCCATTTTTCGGGGTTTTTCCCAACCCGACCCCGAGACTTCCAACCCCGACGTCAGGGCCGCCCCAACCCTAATTTCAATAAAGTAATTTTGTTGAAAAGGATTTTTATTTTCACCATTTAATGGCTTTATTTATGACGTGGGAAATTGTTCAAACCAATCGTTTGAAGCAATTTTCTGACATTATTTTAATTTATTCCGTCAAAATTCTTTCTTTTTTTTTTTGTATTGCCTCGCGATTTACGCACTGATTCATTCACTCATTTATGCAATGAAAAACAGCGGTACTTTTTTGCCTGCCCATTGCAAAGCGAATAATTTTATGATTTTGTCTCTACATCAAACAATTTGGGAAAAGTAAAAATTTTGGTAATTTTATATTGTTAAAAACTGTCTAGAGAATGTCAAAATATTGAGAAATGTGATTTTCACAAAGAGTTCATTAATGTTATGAAGAAGAAATTGTGACGTCTTGTTCCGGCAAAAAACCGATGTTTTTAAGTAACACCAAAAATCTGTAATTAAATTTGGTCTTTTAATTGTCAATATATTGTATATAAATAGTTTAAATTTAAATACTCGTTATTCGCAAAACATTGGCGATTCTCCGTCAATGAAAAACAAATCTCAACAAAAAAGTTACTTTACTATTTCATAAAAAGAAATTTATAAATATGGCAAATGGCACAATGCCAAAAGTGGCCACAAAAAGTGCATAAAATTGTAAAATATATTTGAAGCAAATATTATTTGTTTGCCAAAAGGGCAACCAAACAAAGCAGAACAAAAAAGCGTGCCTTACTATTTTATATAAAGAAATTTATATTTTTTCTTTAATAATGGCAAATGGCACAATGCCAAAAGTGGTCTCAAAAAGTGCATAAATTGTGCATAAAAGCAAAAATTATTTGTTTAAATCAATGCATTTTTGCGTTATTCACTTTAACAAGTGCCGCAGTTAAAAGCTTTACGTATCTTTTCTTTTTAATTTATTTTTTTTGTTAAATTGCGTAATTATGCAAATTCTGATTAAAATTCATGGAAATTTTAGTTTTGGATTGACCACATGTGAGGACCACAGTATTATTAAATTAGCATGTATAAAGTATGTACAAGAATTTTTATAAGATTAAAGCTAAATGAAAAGTTACAGATTTTATGTCAAATTAATGCTAATGTTTTACAATTCAGCATTCCATGAACGTTGGAAGAGCTCTTGCAACAAATGCAAAAACAAAAATACTTGTGAGAAAAAGAAGCTGCGTCATAAGGGTAAAACTTACATATGCCACTGGGCGGAAGGCCAGTGCAAACCATATTAAGGTAGGTTGGAATGTGCTTGATTGACGAAGTAAAGAAAAGGAAAAATGGGTAACACCGGATGGGACTCGAACCCACGACCTTCATCCAATCCGTGGGCAGCTCTTCCAACTGAGCTACCTGGGCGTCCCATTTGGGGTACGCATCACTTCAGTGCCAGCAACTTTAAAAGTCTATAACTCTTTTTTTACTCAACCAAATCAAACAAACAAGATGTCTTCGAAAGCTCTACGCTTTTTAAAAGTTATTGTTAAGGCAAAGCTAAACAATTAGAAAATTCTTGAAAAAGTTATTGCAATAAATTACGAAATACCTCGATTTTGGGTGTTTTTTCACATTGAACTTTTTAAACCCAATTGAACCGCTTGGCTTTTTCCCCTAAATGATTCTTCTTATTTAGAGCTTTCGAATGACATATCGTTTGTTTGATTTAGTTGAGTTTAAAAAGAGTTATAGACTGCCAAATGTTGCTGGGACTGAAGTGTCCGGTACTGAAGTGAACGCCGCCGTACCATTTGCCCTCTTCTTTATGGGTGATCTTTGAATAGGCAAAATGGGTAACACCGGATAGGACTCGAACCAACGACCTTCATCCAATCCGTGGGCAGCAGCTCTTCCAACTGAGCTACCGCGGCGTCCCAATTAGAGTCCGGACTTGAGCTTCGAGCGAGACTCGAGACAAGATTCTCAAAAAAATCTCGAAAATTCAGTTTTGTTCGAGACGAGATCTCGGGGTCGAGATTTCTCGAGAATCTCGTCGAGATTTTTTCTCTTCTCGACCGGGCTCCTGTCCCAATTTGCCTCCTTCTTTATGGGTGATCTTTTTCCCCCGCCATAGGCGTTTTAACCGTCCACTTCCAACCAGCGGAACATTCAAATCCTTACAGCTCCATCCTCAACGGGACCGGCCCCTCGGTCCATCGATCGATCTCACATCGATCGCATCGCTGGCGACGGTTGGGCAACCATCCGGTGCTACCAGTAAAGAATAGGCAAAATGGTAACCCCGGGTGGGACTCGAACCCACGACCTCCACCCCCAATCCGTGGGCAGCTCTTCCAACTGAGCTACCGGGGCATCCCGCTTCTTCTTTCTGGGTGATATTTGCCCCCGCTATAGGCGTTTTAACCGTCTACGTCCAACCAACGGAACCACACTCACTTCCTTACAACGACAACATTCGACGGTTATCAGTATTTTTGCATGGATTTTTTTCTGATTGGTGATGATTATTGTGCTTCTTACTGTATTGTTGATCAAAAGTTAGTATAAATTTGATGGGTTTAAAAGGCTTTTCAAATTGATCAAAGCGACAGCTCGTATGTACTGTAAGAAGTTGGGATGATATTTTTAGGTAGTTAACTATTTTCTTTTGGCGAGTTATGCACGAAAAAGAGATAAAGAGATTAAAGATAAGTTTATGGCGTCCGATCGTGTCCGTCACATCTAGATCGATTTGTCTCGTCGTGATTACGAATTCGTCAATAAAAATTAAAAATTGAGAATTTAAAACGGTTTTGAATGGGTTCAAATTTTTGAAAATTACGGAAAAAACGACTTCTAAGTAACTCCAAAGCCGGAATGGCTTAGGCCTAAGCCTAACGAAGCCCAAGTGTTTAACTTTGAAAAATCTTTGTGAAAATTTTTGTTTTTCTGAAGAGTTACTTTTTTGTAACTGGGACGGAGTTGGCTGGGACGGAGTTGTGGGGGGTGGGGATTAAAGCATGGGGCTCAAATAGCGGGAAACGGTATTTACTTTAAAAACATAATTTTACTCATAAAAATGACGGGAATAATGATTAAATGAAAAAGGAAAATGTGAGAGATTACGGCTCTTCTTTCGCATTTCTAAAAAAAATGCCAAAATAGTGGGGCATTTTATTTTTTTGTGCCTCCGGCGCTGCGGTTGATACCGTAGTCTTGGCTAATACCGTAGAGTTTCTGTCTTCGGTTGGCCGCCCTCATTCTAAGCATCGATGAGGCCGCAATCGATGAGCCCATAATGGCTGTGGATGCCGCAAGCACCGCCGGCATCACCATCATGGGCATTAGCATGGCACCGGTGCGGCGCTTTTCAACGATTCTAAAAATAAATGCAAAATTTATTATTATAAATGAAAATGCCTTGCGCCGGACCCTTCGTAAATGCTTTCATTTTAGACCCACATTTGGCAAAAAATACAAATTATTGAATAAACAAGAAAATTTTTGAAAACATGAGTATGTGTTTAAGGTGCAGAAATCAAATTTTGGCTGGCCTTGCATTTCCCTAAAATTGGCCCGTTGTGTCCTTGGAATTCCAAATATTTGTCCTTGGTTTTAATGCTTAACAGATAAGTACAAACCCCTGGGTTTAAATAAATTACTTTTTCCCTTTAACCGGTTTTGCGTGGACAACGGCGGGCACAACAAAAAGTTCGCTGAGAATAAACAGGCAAAGAATGCAATGCACTTTCATTTTTTCACGCCTTTTGGTGTTTGAAAAAGTTGTTGTTTAGCCAATCAGCAATTTAAAAATAAGAAAAAAAAGAATTTTGGGAATTGAAATGATGATGAAATCGGAGATTGAAACTTCAAATGATATGTAATGAATGGACGGACACATTGTCAACACAAGCCGTGATCAAATGGCTTTGAATGAGCGGCAAATCAATCGGGCGGTATAAACAGCTGCTGCTACAACGGCACAAATGCCAGCACCTTCCTCCCCTCTGGGCACGGCGTTATTCATTGGAAGCACTGCTGGATTTGTTGCCGCCGCCGGGGGGGGGGGGTGCGGCAGAGAAAGAGAAAAAAGTGAGGCACCAATGATTAAATGCTCGTGCCAATAAATGGTTTTTTGATAGCTTTATCGTAGGGTTGGACAAGACCGGATATTATCCGGGTCCCCGGATAGCGGTTCCACCGGTTCCTTGACACCCGGATACCGGTACCGGATAGTAATTTACAGCCGGATATCTGTCCGGATACCGGAAAATTTTCAATTTTTGAAAAATTTTATAAAAAATCAAATGTTTTCATAATTTTTGCCAAAAAGTAAATAAACGCATAAAATAAACGAATAAAATCAAATTCAATCAAGTTGGATAGTTAATTTTAATCGCATTTTTGTTAAACTTCGAGGGCATCGAATGTTCAGAAGCGTTATATTAAAAAACTATTTAAATCTTAAATTAAATTTGGTCTTTTGATTGCCGATATAGAAAAATAGTTTTAAATTTAAAATGAAAAACAAATCTCAACAAAAGAGTTACTTTACTATTTTATAAAAAGAAATTTTATAATATGGCAAATGGCACAATGCCAAAAGTGGTCACAAAAGTGCATAAAATTGTAAAATATATTTGAAGCAAATATTATTTGTTTGCCAAAAGGGCAACCAAACAAAGCAGAACAAAAAAGTGTGACTTACTATTTTATATAAAGAAATTTATATTTTTTCTTTAATAATGGCAAATGGCACAATGCCAAAAAATGGTCACAAAAAGTGCATAAATTGTGCATAAAAGCAAAAATTATTTGTTTAAATCAATGCATTTTTGCGTTATTCACTTTAACAAGTGCCGCTGTTTAAACAATAAAACATTTATTTAAAAATTTGTAACAAAAATTGAATTAAAATGGGCAAAATTGTTTTATTATCTGTCGCACTTTGCATCAGCATTCTGCTCAACAACTTTGTGCTTAAAACTGCCGGCGGATGGTAATTTTAAAAACTTTTTTTTTAAATTTTCCTTAATCTTTTTAATTTATTTATTTTTTAAATTGCGTGATTATGCAAATTCTGATTAAAATTCATGGAAATTTTAGTTTTGGATTGACCACATGTGAGGACCACAGTATTATTAAATTAGCATGTATAAAGTATGTACAAGAATTTTTATAAGATTAAAGCTAAATGAAAAGTTACAGATTTTATGTCCAAATTAATGCTAATGTTTTACAATTCAGCATTCCATGAACGTTGGAAGAGCCTTTGCAACAATTGCAAAAACAAAGTTACTTGTGACACAGACTTATAAGGGTAAAACTTACACATGCCATTGGGAGAAGACGATGGGCTATTATGAGGAAGGCAAATGCGGACGATATATGGTATTGTAATGCGCTTTATTGAAGACCGTGCTGGGTCGTTTTGTAAAAAAAGCATATGGCGCGCTTTTTAAAAGGTTTTTTTTGTTATAACTTTTTTCAAAGTTAAGCAAATCAAGCAATTTTAGTATTATTCGAAAGCTTAGGAGGCGGAGAAGCTATTAACAAACAACAGCTAAGCTATTGGCCAAATCTTAAAAAAGGTATGGCCAGAACAACGCTTTTTTGGCCACAACTTATTTGAGAATTCTCCTATAGCTTAGCTTTTGCTTGCTAATAGCTTCTACCCATTGCATGCTTTTGAATGATATTAAATATCTTTTTTACGAAACGACCTAGCACCAGTGAAGACAACATTCGACGTTTGTCAGTCATTTTTTTGGCATGGATTTGTTCAAATTGTTTAAGGTATATATGTGTTGGGTTCGAACCCGCTTGAGTTCAAGCACTTATTTATTGCTTTTCCCCTCACTCAAATAGGCATCCCCTCTTTAATAAGATTTTTAAAATAATTATTCTAATATTTTTTAATTAAAAATGCGCGCAAAATAAGAATAGATACAAGAATTTTTGAAATAAATTCATCACATCTTTCTGAATTTTTGCTTCAATTTCCTTAACAAAGATTGCCAACTTTCGTAAAAAAATTTCTCCGTCGGCGCCTGTCGGCACCGCCGGATTCCTCCACTCTTACGTAAACCAGTTTTTTTCTCTGAAATTCCGAAGCAAAATTCATAATTTTGCTAAAATTTTGATTAACTTTCTTTAACAAAATTAAGTGAAAATTTCAAAAATTTTTCTCGGCGGCGCCTATCGGCACCGCCGACCCCCACCCTCCCTATAGTAAAGCAGAATCTCAAAAAAAATGATGATGACAATGACGTCTAAGATCAAGAAGATCAACAATATGTGTTGCCGGAAAATTAAAATTTTTTAGTGTTTGATAAAGGAAAAATTTTTCCTTGAAAAGTCCCGGTTGGTCCCGGTCCTGGTTGAAAATCTTGGTCCCGGTCCCGGTCCCGGTTTTTCTGGTCCCGGCAAGTCCCGGTCCCGGTTTTTCCCAAAAGTCCCGGTCCCGTCCAACTCTAATTTTAACGTCACTATTCGTAACCAAGAAACAAACAATCCCATCGATAAAACTGATCGGATCAGTGTTTTCCTGTTCCAGTGAACAGAACAGGGTAAAAGTAACCCTGCTGATGAGTAGGGGTCAACTCCGTCTGGCCAACTCCGTCTGAGGAACGTTTAGCAGCTCATATCTTTTTGCAAGACTGACCAATCTTCATAATCTATATATCATTCGAAAGCTCTAAATGATTAGAAGATATAGGTATGTCAGCAACAATGAGCCGGTTCGATGCTCTATTAAAAAGTTATAAATGCAAAAGTGTAAAAATCGGGCTTTTTCATTATTTTCTGGTCTTAACTTTGTTCAATTTTTTTATCCAATTCTTTTTGAATGCCTACACATAGCTTCTTCTTATTACGGCCTTTCGAATGATATATAGATTATGAAGATTGGTCAGGCTTAAAAAAAGTTATGAGCTGCTAAACGTTCCTCAGACGGAGTTGGCCAGACGGAGTTGGCCCGCTTCGCTGCTGATTGGGTCTCCCACACGAAAAATAGAGCAAAATTTTGCAGTTTTTAAGACAAATTTTTTTGTCAAAATTCACAAATTTCTCGGCGCCTATCGGCACAGCCGACCCGCTTCAGAAGCTTTAAATAGACCTAAAGGAGTAGATGCAGCAAAAATCTGGCAGGAATATATTCTTCCAATTTGTTCTCTCCAGCAGAACCCGAAATGTTGAGAACAAATTGTTGGTGGTGAAATATGTTCAGTAATTTTGGATTCGTAATTTCTGTATAGCAATTCAAATTTAATCCAAAATAAATTTTTTTATGAGATTTAAGAACGTTTTAAATGTTTGTCCTTTTACAGACCCCTAAATTTTATTTTTGATCTTTCATGTCCTTATTTTTGATAATACTTGTTGGCACCCCTGCCTGGTCTATGCACAGTTTATACTGTTCTGTTCCTGTTAAATAATAATAATAAAAATTCAAAAATACCGAAACATTTATAAAAAAGACTTAAACACACAAATAAAAATTACATACGAAAGTAATGAAAACAAATTAAAAAAATGTGTGAAAATTCCGAAAAATCTAATAACAAAACGGTGTACAATACATCCGACAAACGGCGTACAATCCGAATGCAGACCGGGGCAATAACTGACTTCAAACTTAACCGATTCTTTACGACTGGCCAAGTCTCAAAAAAGTTATGGCCAAAAACTTAAAAAAGTTAAAAAATATCGATTTTTAAAGTTTTTTGGCCATATCTTTTTTGAGACTTGGCCAATCGCAAAGCTTTTGCTTAACTATAGCTTCGTCTCATCAAGAGCATTCGAATGACTATAATAATCTCTGAATCGATTAAGTTTGAAGTCCGTTATTGTCCCGGTCTGCATTCGGATATGTGGCCTAACAAACAATAAGCGAAAACCCCAAAAAAGTGAAAAAGCCAAAAATGCGAAAATCCCGTAAAACCCTCTAGGCTCTTTTGGTGTTTACAAATTAGCCAACTAATGATGCATCATCAATCCGTTTACCGTAATCACTTTTAATGTCCTCTAGCATTTTTTCGATACTTTTCATTTCATCTTTTGCCTTTGCGATGTCCTTCTTGACAGATGCTTTCAACGTTTTAATCATTTCTTCGTTTTCTTTAATTGATTTTGCCAGATCATTCTTCACTTTTTGTTTATTGGAAGATTTCAACTTGTTTTGGGCACTTTCAGTGTTGTTGTACGAATTCAACATCGTGTCCAATTCCGCTTGCATAGATTCAGTCTCATGAATAATTTGTTGAAGCGTTTTTCCGATTGTTTCTTCATCCATTTCCCGTCCCAATTTGGCCCCCGGTGACAACGACGATTGCGCCTCGCTTGGGGCCATTTCTGTTAGCATCGCTTTTGCCTTAGTCAATTTTTGATTGATTTCCATCAATTTGCGCTCGTCAATTCGGAGCAATTTCTTTAGTTTTGTCTTTGTATCCGTGATTACATTCTTAATGTAAGGTTTGAGAGAGAATTCCGCTGGTTGGACATAGACGGTTAAAACTAGAGACCGAACCCAAAAAAAAATTTTTTTTTGGGTTTTTGTACAATATTGGACCAAAAGTTTTTTGGTTTTGGATTTTGGGTGAACTTGGAGTAAAACCCAAAAAAAAAAAACCAAAAAAATTTGTTGGTTTCGGTTTTAGGTCCAAGTTTCCGGTCTCCAGTTAAAACGCCTATATGCGGGGGCAAAAGATCAAAGACAAATGGGGCGCCCCGGTAGCTCAGTTGGAAGAGCTGCCCACGGATTGGGTGAAGGTCGTGGGTTCGAGTCCCACTCGGGGTTACCCATTTTTTCTATTCTTTACTTTTAATTTGTGTGCTTCATCCGCCGGCGGCGGCAATTTGGTGTCCTTCAATTGGTGCTTCTTAATGACCTCCACTTGTGTTTGGAGTGATTCAATTTTTTCATTTATACGTTCAATTAAATGATGTCGTCCTGTTGTTGCCTCGTCAAGCTTAGCTTTTGCTTCAACAATGTGATCATTCGTCGCTTTCAACCCTTCATATAATTTTAACAAATTAAATTTGCCACCATTTTTGTCTTCTTTCAATGCCTGTTGTATTTCGGAGACCGATTCAAGTGTTCTTTTTATTAATCGATCCGGTTTTTCATTTGTAAATTCCTCTAGTGTCCGAAGCATGTGTTTCTCATTACTTTTGCCATAAATTTTCTCATCAAAATAAGCTGATCTCAAAAACTCTGCAGCCCTACCATGAATGTCTTAAAAATTGCAAAAAAAAAAACATTTTTATTGTTTTAAATATTGTTTTTTTACTCACCTTTGCTTAAATTGTGCACAAAATTCACAACCAAATCATAGCGGACACTTATTAAAAGTTCAATTTTGTCTCTAAAAAATGAACCAATTTTAAAAATGCTTATTTTGGCACTTAATTTTGAATATTTTAAGGGTTTCAAAATATATTTTTGGTTGACCATTTGTAGCATAAAAATCCGGGGCTCAACATATAAAAATAAATTAGTATAAATAAATCTATTCACAAATTATAATTAGGGATGGGATTTTTAGTCAATAAAACTTTAAAATAGACAGAAATAATCCCTTAAAAAGCCAAAATAGTCACTTAATTGTAAGTGGGCAAAAAAAAATTTTTCGGCATTTTATTAATCAAACTTCATTTTTGTGATAAAAAAAATTGCAATTCAAACACAATTCAGTCAAAAAACATTTTAAATGATAGAATTTTAAAAAATTCCATTTGTTGGTTGCCAGAATTTTTAGTCTTGAAAAAAGTCCATTTTTAGTGGTGCGTTGAAAATTTGAAAAAGTCAATCTTTAGGGGTGCATTTTTTCTTAAGGAATTTTCCGAAAGGCAAGGCGCGTTCAGGAAAAAAGTAAAAAGACTAAAATCCTAATTATAATTGTTTAATAATTAATTAAAAGTAAAAAGACTAAAATCCTAATTATAATTGTTTAATAATTGCAAATAATATTCAAATCCCTAAGAAATAATTAAAACACTTGCGTTTCGCATTTTTTCTTAATAAACTGATTATTTCTCGTCTGGACTTCGATTTCCCAATTATCAAAGTATAATTTTAACTCTTTCATATTCTTTTCTTTTGGCATTTCCAACAAATTTGCCATGATGTTTTGGGATAATCGTGCCAATTGACACCTTTTAATGAGGTTCTCAAAGCGATAGCTATCCCTTTTATTATTGAGCTCATATTCCTTCTCAATTTGATTTGTCACCTTTTCGATTATTGGAATTTGAGAATTAAAATCATGACCATAGCCATCAATTATGCGATCTATTTTTTGAAAAATTTGTGCTGACTCATAAATTGAAAATTTTTGCTCATTCAAAAGTTTCAACATTTTGTAATTGTCTAAAATTTAAATTTAAATTTAAATCTAGAACTGTTGCATCATTATGAATTAACCTTGAGCAATTTGTCGTGCCTCGTCTTTTTGCTTTATGTTTTTATATATTTCTATTCCAGTCACGGGGTTTTGATTTTTTTTCAAAACGACGATTTTAATTTCCATCCATAAATCAAATATGCTAAATAAAAATTATAATATTTAAAATGGCATTTTTTTTACCGGTAAAAATTACCTTAATTTGTTTGCCCACTCGGGTCGAATAATAAAGCATTTTGAGACGGCAAGAAAAGCCTGAATTTTTTCCTTTTTTCCACTATTTTTGTTAATTGTTCCGTCGCTGTTTTTGCCATGGGCCAATGCCTCAAGTCGTGTCGCAAATGAATATAATAAATTGAATAATTGTGACACTTTAGCAAATTTCAACAATTCGTTATTGGCACTTTTTGGAGGAATTTTGACGAATTGTTTATCAGTAAAAAGGAAGTTGGTCAAATCTTCTATTTTTGGGCCACAAATTTCGCCCATAATCGCTTTGATTTCCGTCTCAAAATCGTTTTGGTCCATCCGGCATGCATATTCTTGATTTATGCCTTTTTTTACAATTTTTTTGATAGCAAATTTGTACAGTTTTTCAAGCAATTTGTTAGCTCCATCTAGGCCGAAAACAAACTTTTCTTCTTCTACATCATTTTTTTTCAATTTTCCACCAAAATTTTCAACAGTTGCTGCAATAAAATCGTTAAATTTCAAATAAGTTTCATTTTGATTTATTTTATGTGGCAATTCAATTTCATATTGTTTAATGTTCTCAATGCACTCCGATTGTTTTGTGTTCAACAATTGGCGAAATTCATTTAGTTTCAATGTTTTCTGTTGTTCATAAGTCAGCAGGTCAAGTTCAAATTTGGCGTTTCCAAAGCCGGATTTGTCGTTTTGAAAAAATGTGCTCAATTCTTTATCCTTACGTAGTTGATTTGTCGCTTCAATAAGCTCGTCAACACGTTGTTTAACTACTGAAAATCGAAGTTTGTTAACTAGAGACGAGATTTTTAGGGACTAAAAAGCCCAAAAAGTGGCAAAATAGGGAATAAAAAATGGGCTAAAAATGACTAAATCCAGTCAATTTATGCGTGAAAATCTTCAAATCAATCTTTCTCAATATTTTGGGGTTTTTGAGAATAATTCTCATATTTCGTCATTATTTTTCCATAATAAAAGCCATACTTTTGGCATTTTTCCAAAAATTGTTGGAAAAACTTCCAATTTTCTTACCCAAAAATACACCCCCTAAAAATCGGGGTTTTCTTGGACAAAAATGCACCCCTAAATTTTTTTTCTACAGATTTTAACAATGTTTGTAGGAATAGCTTACTGTACTTACCATTCCAGATGTTCCAGTCAATTCGAATTGCATTGTCGTAGTGAGCAAAAATGTTGGGGTTTTCGGAGGCTTTGGCATTTTCCGCCGGGCTCACATTGATTTCTTCCTTTTTAACACATTGTTCAGACTGCTCTTCATAATATTGCAACCATTCAATTATTTGATCACTTGGTTTTTTATAAAACCTAACTTTTGTGGCCAATTCACCAAAATATTCATTCAAAAATGCACTTTTTACCACTCGTCGCAACAAATTTCGTGTAAAAATGCTGACAACACACGTCTCCCATGCCTTTGATTCTCTCAACAAATTGACGTCGGAATTTTTTGAAAAATGTTCCAATTCTTTTGGGCCCCAATTTCGCATGTGCAAAATCAGTTGGTGCGCAATGCGTGCATATTTGACTGTGTGTTGGCCAATTGCTTCTTTATTTACATTGCTTAGACTATTAATCTCTTTATAAAAGTTGTTCTGAAACGGAAGATATTTTTTGATGAAACGGCCAATGAATTCTGCAAATTGGATCACATCAAGGGCAGTAAAATGGACATTCAAAGCGTTGAGAAGGGAAAAACTTTCTGAAAAAAGTGGCAATTAGAGCCCCGGAGGGGACACCTGGATTTTTCTTGGACTCCAGGTCCGGAAACCAGGTATTTTCGTTGGAGCACCTGGACCTACCAGGATATCCAGCAAGCCTGGATTTCTTGGACTCCAGGTCTGGAATCAGGTATTTTCGTCAGGTCGAAGCACCTGGGTCTGGGTATCCAGAAAACTTGGATTTTTCTGGAGTCCAAGCCCGGAATCAAGGTATTATCGTTGGAGCACCTGGACCTACCTGGATATCCAGAATCTAGATTTCCCTGGACTCCAGGCCCGGAATCCAAGTATTTTCGTCGGGTCGCAGCACCTGGGTCTGGATATCCAGAAAATCTGGATTATAATCCACGGAAATCCAAGTCCAGGTCATTTCCAAAATCCAGATCCAGGTCCAAGTCCGGGATTCAAAATTCCGGGCTCAGCTGTCAATTAATAAAAAATACACACCAATATTAGACAAAAAGAAAGTTCCATGTTAAGCAAAATTTATGTTTTTTTTCTATTCCGTTAATTTAATTTTTGCAATTTGAGTGTAAAAAAATTAAAAAGTTGTTTACGAATGTGTCGTGGTTTGTGCTTGTCGTGCTCCGAAGGCATTTTCAGAATAACTTTTTGAGTGATCAATTTACAGAGTGGCCCTTCCATGACATTTTCAATGTCAAAGGTATACAGACTAAATTAACCAATAAAAGACTGTATGTTTGCTAGAGCCCGGACTTGAGGACCGATCGAGATTTCGATCGAGAATCTCGAAAAATTTCGAATCTCGTAAAAGCTCGAAAAATTAAACGATCGAGATTTTGTTTGAGATTACGAAAAAATCTCGAATCTCGAAAAATTTCGAATCTCGTAAAAGCTCGAAAAATTAAACGATCGAGATTTTGTTTGAGATCACGAAAAAATCTCGAATCTCGAAAAATCTCGGTAAAATTGTTTGATCGAAATTCAATCGAGAATCTCGACCGGTGCTCTAATGTTTACCTCTCTCCTCTGTTGATGTATTCGCTGATGCCAAAATTGGAACCACTAAAAACAAAAATTTAAAATTCAAAAAAAAATATAATCAAAAATTGCCTCTTTTCTACATCGACTAATTGCTCCTCAACACATCCGTATGCCGTCAAAAGTGAGCGTAAATAATTGGTTTCATTCTGATGCGGTGGCCCTCCAATTTCGGCACTCAAACTCGCCCCGAATGAGAATAGCAATTTCAGAAATGGCTTCTTCTGTTGCTTCTTCTTTTTCAAATAGCTTTCCAATTTAATTTCCTGTTTAGACTGCCCTATGGTCAAAATGATGTCATCAAAAATGACGTCATTGAATTTGACCTTTGGCTTGCAAGTGTAATTTGAAGCCTCAAGCTCATGCTCGTCAACAATTTGCTTCACAACTTGACCAATCCATTGCTGCAACTGACGCGCTTTTGTCAGCTCCAAGTCGACTGGATGCTGATCAACAAATTGCTGATCAGAAATGATTATCGATTGTTTGTCACCACCGTTGGCAGATGTTATGGCAAGGATAAATGAATTGAATCGGTCCGAAGTGGAATTCTGACACTGAAAATTGGCCAATAAAAAAATGTTTAAATGCTTAAGCATTTTTGTTCAGTCTGATCCCGATCAGACACGTGATGATCCGGACCATATGGGTCGTGATTTGAGATCATTCTACTTTATTAAAGCCCATCAGAGATTAGGTTGTTGAAAATTGATCCCGACTATTTCCTTAGAAGAAAAATGGAAGTTTAATTATTCCGTGTGCACTTACTTTAACTGCTTCCGGTCTGAATCCCCCCCCCCCGCCCGAATGCCCCCACAGCCAAAACTTCCCGAATCCCTTCAACGTCTTAGGCTAAGCCTAAGCTTGGTCTAAGCTAGGCTTAGGATAGCTTAGGCTTAGGCCTAAGTAAGCCTATCCCAACCCAGGATGGCTTAGGTCTAAGTTAGGCTTAATATTAGCTTCAGTACGGGACTGAATCAGCCATTGTGGGCGGATTCAGACCGGTAGCCACAACAACAAGTCAAGTACTGAAATTGCAACAATTTCTAGAGTAAAATTAATTAAAGTTTTTGTCAGAATATATTTTTAGAACATAAACAATTTAAAGGTGTATTATTTTTTTGATCAAGCAAAGGACAATTTTTTTGAGAGCTTATATTTGGGCAATATAAAAAACTCAATAATGATGGATTTTTGTATTTGCTTAAGAAGATTTAAAAAACGCAAAAATAATTTTATTTTGCCAAAAGCCACAAATATTCAATGCACTAAAATTGTTCAACTCAAAATAACTTAGCATGAAAGGCATCTGAAATTTCAACTCCCTTTAAATCAGGGTTCGTATCAAGTTAAGACAATTCCCAAGGACAGAGATATTGATTTCCAAGGACATAGCAGAACATTTGGCGAAATCCAAGGACGCTAAAAAACAACTTTTGTGTTTACCCGAGACCGGCGACGTATTTAGCCTTGGATTTTGTTGTTGGTGGGTCCGACGGCCCCGATAGGCGTCGTTGGAAATTTTTTTAGAAATTAGAATTTTTAACGTTTTTTGTTAAGAATGGCGCAAATTTCGAAAATTTTTCAATTTACGAAATTTTCTAAATACGTATTTTGGACGAAAACGAACCATGCTTTAATCATATGACAACTAATTTATTAAAAATTATACTACCAACCTGCACTTCCAAAGTCAATGCAGCAAGGATCAGAATGGAGACAAAAGTCATTTTGATCGAATAAATAGGGTAAATGTTGATCATGTTGTATATAATCTGCGTTTAAATCATAAAACAATTTTGTGGAGAATTTTCACAATACAGAAACCGCGGGATCTCTAAAGAAATCTTCGGGGGATTATACGGGCTCCCAACCGATGGATTTTCGAGACTTTGCCGGGATCCCGATCCCGAAAAATTCGGTTGGCCGGTCTCGACTAAAAATTCGCACTAATGTCAATGAAAAATGAGTTTCTCACATCAAAGGCTATTTGCAGAAAAAATGGCGCGCCAACCAAATGTCAATACGAAATGTCAACTAAGCCATAAACCACAAAATGTCAAAAAAAAAGATAAATATTTTTTTCAAAGTCGATAAAAAGACTTTCTAGGGCCTTTTTAAGCCGTAGAATCCTATCCGGCTTTCATTTTGCCTAATTCTATATCCCGATTTTTTTTTTCAAAATTTATTTAGGTCACAAACCCATTCATAAAACACAATTACAACAAGCAAAGGCAATTAACTTTTTGAATGATTTTGAGAATTTTTGAATTTTCGAAAAAAAAAATGTTTGAATTTGGGTTCGGGGTTTCAATTTGTCGAAACCCGAAAATTCGGATTTTTTGACATTTCGTTGTTTTAGCTGAGTTGACGACACTTTGTGGCTTTGACATTTTGTGAGGCAGCGTAAAATACAAGTTTTAGCCAAAAATCATCATTCTATAATTTTCAAAATTCAAAAATAAGATTTAAGCATATAAAATTTTTTAAGCTAGAATGATTTTTGAGCAACAAGCTTCAGCTTTTAAAGGCATCAGCCGCTCACAATTGTAAAGACGTGTGCCCGATGAATTTTCATTGATTACGCTTAGCGTTTGAAATTCTGCCCCCCCCCCATCTTTTATTTTATTATTTACACATATCGGCATTTTTGCCCATTTTTATTTTGTTGAACAATGCCTGGTTTTTGGCTACGCAATGATGGGAAGAAGGGGCCATAGGGGTGAAAGGCTTTTTGTCCATATTTTTTAATTAAATTTGATTGATTTTAACGATCATCGAAGAAAGCACCAGAAGAGCCAACTTTATTCAGCTATTGTAAAATTCATTGCGTGTGCCCGATGAATTTTCATTGATTACGCTTAGCATTTGACATTCCCCCCCCCCCTTCTTTGTTTGATTATTTATAAAATTTTTGCCTTTTCTTTGTTTAACAATGCCAATTTTTATTGATTTTTTGGCTGCCAATGGGAAGAAGCTGTCTCTTATACACATCTAGATGTGTATAAGAGACAGCCCTCGTCCTGTGTTCGGTGGTGGACGATGGGCGGTTTGCTCCGGGATGGTGACAATGAAGTTTGTGTCGTCTGATGACGGATGGGGTGTCGTTGGAGTTTAGGTCGTACAGAACGTGAAGAAGGCGCGCGTTTGATGGTGAAGCAGATGTGAGTAATTGTGTTAATTTCTGTTCCAATTTTAGCCGAAAATGGTTAAATTTTTTGTTCTTTTGAATCTATACGGACACATTTCTTCAAACTAATGATTTGTCGGAGGCGATAAAACTGGCAAAAAAAACATTGCAAAAAATAGGTGGGACGCGCTAAAACCATATTAACAAAGGTGGCCCAACATCTAAAAACTAATTAACTATTGGGAAGGAATAGGACGGTAAAAAACTGTCCATTTTTGATTGGCGAAGCCAAAAAAACGGCTCTCCGGGCGGTAACAAACACGTTTTAGATCTCGATCAAACTCCCAGGTTGGCCGACATTTGCGGCTCTGCCATTTGCGGCCCAGACATTTGCGGCCCAGACATTTGCGGCCTAAGACAAAATAGACATTTGCGGCCCGACATTTGGGGCTCAGACATTTGCGGCCCAGTCATTTGCGACCCGACTTTTGCGCCCCAGACATTTGCGGCCTAAGACAAAATAGACATTTGCGGCCAGACATTTGCGGCCCAGTCATTTGCGGCCTAAGACAAAATAGACATTTGCGGCTTTATGAGAGAAAAAAAACTTTTTTCCTCACACAGCAAAAAGCAAATTGCGGTGAGAACAAAACTTTTTTTTATTTGCAGCATCTAACTATTTATCGACAGGGACAATGTGCGTCAGTTACACAAATAGAGTTCAAAACGTTTGTTCTTCATAAGTGCATACATAAGAAACAATGGGATATTTTGCACGTTTTTGTGCAATTCTTTCATTTCTCCGTCTACGCCGTAAAAGCAGATTCGGTCCAACTCCCTTCGCTCAGTCACAAAAGGAATTTGAGAATTGGAACTAACTAGAGTGGTATAAATGTGTCTTTATAAAGCAATAGAATAGAATAAAAATATTTTATAATATTAATTGCTTAATGTCAATTTGCTTTTTGCTGTGGCTTGCCGTGTCTACGGATAAGGGCCGAAACACTAATGCAAAATACATCACTAATTGTTGTGGCTTCCGTACTGATGAGCCCCGGCCACAACAATTAGTAAAAATGTTTTTTTTTTCTCTCATAAAGCCGCAAATGTCTATTTTGTCTTAGGCCGCAAATGACTGGGCCGCAAATGTCTGAGCCCCAAATGTCGGGCCGCAAATGTCTATTTTGTCTTAGGCCGCAAATGTCTGGGCCGCAAATGTCTGGGCCGCAAATGGCAGAGCCGCAAATGTCTACACACCAACTCCCATTGCTCGCAAAATATCCGTATGATATTTTTTGTCATAGGAAGGCTATAAAACATTCGGAAGCTCATTCATTTCGCATTCCGATTTAAGTTGACGGCGAACAACAGTAAACGGGGGAGCCCATACACAAGCTGGAAGGAGCCCAGTAAAAAATGGTGGGAAGTTCACGTGAAGTACAAACGCCACAAATTACAACCAAATTTGGCAATTGTTCAAAAATATTGAGGCGTCGGCGGAAACGCTAATTCATTACATAAGAGCAATACAATTCTTATGTGCCCTCTTCACAACATCGATTTAAACGACTTTTTTACATTTTTTAAAATTAATTAATTAATTAATTTTATTAATTAGCAGAATTATTTTTTAATCATTTTTGAGATTTTTATGATGAAAATTCAATTTTTGTTAATTCTACATCTTCAATTTTACCAAATAATTGCTGCACCAGGAAAGGGCATCGCAAAAAGTAATAGTAAAAATTTTTCATTTTAAAATCCTCAAAATTTGGCATTTTGTTTCAGTACTTGCTGCACCAGGAGGTATCGCAAAAAGTAATGTAAAAATTTTTCATTTCAAAACATTCAAATTTGGCATTTTGTTTTAGCCTTTTAAAAACAAAATTCGTCATCCATAAAATGGCATGATGGAAATAAATATACACATTAAACTAAAAATCCAAAATTCCTCTTTAAAAAGGAGTATTTTAGTTTTTACAAAAATTTAGATTAACAAATGCCAAATTCTAAATTAATTCTTTCATTATATTTATTAATTAAAAATGGATAAAAAAGTTTTTATATTTCAAATAAAAAACCACTCTAAAATGACAAAACGACTTTTAAACAAGTGATTAAAACATGAAAGCCATTTTTCTATTTTGAAAACAACCAAAAAAATATGCATTTTTTCCATCAGCAATCTGTTTCTATTACAATGCGTACCGTTTTGTAACCAATCCAATTAACGGCATACAGCACATTCTGCTGGACAATTTGTACATGGACTATTTTATGGACAATTCGACGACCGATCAGCGCATAATTATGCGAAAAATTGCAATTTATACACACATTTATATGTTGAGATGGACAATTCAGCAAAATGTGGTCAAATTGTACAAAATGCGGGCATTTCGACCAACCGATGGGTACAACGCCGCAGGCGGTGCCGGCGGCACTTCCAACAAATCGGGACAAAATGCCTACGAAAGGATGCACCAACAATTGGCAAAGTGATTTGTTTGTAAATTATTATTTATATTTTCAATTTTTGAATATTTTAAATATTGCAATTTACACACAAATTTATATGATGAGATGGAGGCAAAATGTGATCAAATTGTGCAAAATGTTCACATTTCGACCGGTGGCCGACGGGCACGCCGACGCCGACGGCGCCGCCGGCACTTCGCACAAAGCGGAACAAAATGCGTACGAATGGCTATACCAAGAATTAAAAATGTAATTATTGCATATTTTAAATATTAGGCAAATAGATCTCGTTTTATCGGCACGGAATTTTTGCTTGCGCTTTCGCTACCCCCGTTTTCAAATTTCGGCGGTTCTCCGGCTTTTCTCTTATACACATCTAGATGTGTATAAGAGACAGGATTAGTATAAAGTTTTCAATTTCACCGCTTTTTAAGAATTTATTTCACGATTGGAACTGCTAACGAAACGCCAGAGTCCAACTGTGCTGACGAAACGCCACAGTCCAACTGTGATTCAATGCATTTTCTCTCAAGCTTGACCATGTGCTATTTGCTGAAATTCAAATTTGAACTTTCCCACATGCTGAGTGCCACCAATTTTGGCATTTTTCCAATCGAAAATGTGTCATGCAAAAGTGTCGAAAATATACGGCAAAGTGTTGAAATGAATTTGGAACCAATTCGTGAATGGATGTTGAGCGATTTGGTGCTCTTTTTCAAGCGGAGGCCAAAACTCGTCAAATATTTCGAGTAACTTTTTCTAATTTAACTCCGAATGAATTTGATGCCTTTTTTATATTTAATTCAAATAAACTTTTTAGAGATCTCAGACAATTTTGAAAAACATAGACGATTCGGGGATGGAAAATCGGGGATCCCCGAGATTTTTCGGAGACGGGGGCAATCCCGGCTTAGCAATTTGTCAAAAAATTGGGGCTAATCAGTAATCATGCCATTACCCGTAGAATATACAATTTCACACGCCTCGTCCACATTAAAATGCGGGGTTCCCGAAAAATATGTGAATGTTCGAAGTTTGACCCAACCAATTTAATCATTAAAAAATTTGTAATTAAAATCAATTTTATATTTTTTTAATTTTTAGTAAGCTTCACAAACGAAATAATGAAAGCGAAATTGTCGAAAAGCGGCAAAAATTTGTAGCCCTCTTCGGTACTGTACGGACGGCACTGTTTTATGACGTTCATTTTGGATTTTTCGGTTGCCTATTTAAATTTGTTTCACATAATTTAAGCATTAATTAGTGTTTAAATCAATGTTATTTAAATTTAAAAAAATATTTAAATTGAAAGTTATATTAAATTAATTTTTGTAAATTTTTTTAAGCTTTGACAAACGAAACGAACAATTCTAACACTTTACTGTACAAAGAATTTTTCAAACAAAATAGTAAGCTGGGAAAGGGGCGAGCAAAAATACTATTGGACAAATATTTGTATAGTGAATGGTTCAAAACATTTTACAACAACGAAATGAAAGTAGCGCTTGCAGGTGGTTTTTTTTGTCTAATTAAAAGTAATAATATTTAATTTTAATTAATTTTACTGTTGTTTTTTTGCTTGAAAGCCTCAAAATATGTGCCAAAAGCGCAAAATTGGTGATAAATGCGAACAAAAAATGGCTCTAAATACGTGCCATTTTTTTCCAAAATGCCAAAATAGGGTACAAAACTATTTAGGTTCAAAAACACCAAAAATTAACAATTCATGGGAGCAATTTCCAACCCCGAATTGTTGAGAAAAATTGTTGGTGTGGAGTTAAAAACCGCAGATTTCATGCGAAAAAATAAAGATTTACTATATTTTGAGACATTTTTTAAAATGCACTGATTTTGAAAAATTTTAGCTACGCAGGCAATTCTCGCCAATTTGCATTGTTTTTGGGATCGTTTCGGCAACGATTTTTGGCTTAATGAAAAAAACATTCGTAAAGCGATTGGCCAATTTGTGAAGAAAAATGGAGGAAAAATATCCAAACTCAAAGAGCCTTTTTTGGTACAATGCCAACAATTGGATTGGGTCAAATGTCAGCAAAATGAAAAGGTACGTTCATATTTTTGGGCTGAAATGTCGGGAGCGGCATGCCTGGAACGGCAATGCCAGGGGCGACATGTCGTGGCGGCATGTCGGGGACGGCATGTCGGGGGCGGCATGCCGGGGGCGGCATGTCGGGGACGGCATGTCGGGGGCGGCATGCCGGGGGCGGCATGTC
>MEIZ01000161.1:144101-158013 GCA_001723225.1 Globodera ellingtonae | reverse complement strand
CCCCCCCCCATTGTCTTTTCATGCTCACACCTTTTCTTCCGCTCGCTCATCCATGCCCGGTTTGCTGAGGCCAAATGTGACCGCACGTCCCATCCGTTTGATGGCAAGCTCACGCCATTGCATGTCGTTGACCGGTGTTTGCAACTGCGTGCTGCCGACGCTGCGCGCGCCAAGGTTGACAGTGAGCTTTGGGCGCTCATTGTCCAGCTCAACAGCGATGTACTCGCCGGACAATTGGGCATTGTTTGCGCCCAAAAACAGCAATTGTCCTGAATTTGAACAATTGGTGATGATTTCGTAATTTCCGTCTGAAAAATTTTATTTTTTATGAATAAATAAGTGCTTGCACTCAAGCGGGTTCGAACCCAACAATAACATAAGACTCACCAAACAAAAGGTAAACCACTAGGCCATCGACATAGTTGGGAGAAACAAGTAAAAATAGTTGAAATTGTCGGTCGATGATGCCATCATTAGGGGTGTAAATTTAGTCCCGGTTGGTCCCGGTCCCGGCGGGACCAAAAAACCGGGACCGGGACTTTTCATTTTTAAAAAGTCCCGTCCCGACCGGGACCGGGACCTGAAAAAACCGGGAAATCCCGTCCCGGTCCCGGTCCCGGTCCCGCTCAACCCTAGCTTAGAGTATCTTAAAATAAGGACGCTAGACCCCTAATTTCAGTACCAAAATTGAAAACATTGAATATTTCAGTTGCACTTTTCCCTTAAGGGGAAATTTTCAGTTCGAGCGGCCTGCACCACAACATACGCGTCGCGGTACGCGCCACGCGCACGCCGCCTACCGTTGCTTTCGCGTGTGCGGAAGAAGAAGCGGATGTCGTTGTGCACGGCCAGGTCATCTGCGGGCGGCATCGGCAGTTCCAGAAACGCCGCAAGCTGCTGTTCAAAGTGTGCGCCCAGTCGGATGCGGTTAGCCTTGTCGCGCGCGATCTACGATTGAAGAGATATTGATTAATTTTATCGATCGTCTTTACACCCGACCAGTCCAGTCAATCGATTAATTAAAATTTATATAAAAAATATTTTTCTTTCATTTTTAAAATTAAATTTCACAATTTTTACTAACCGCGACGCGCTCCTTCAGCGTGCCAAGTTTGGTGCGGCACTCGTCAACGCGCTCCGCCTTAAGCGTTTTATTTATTTTTAATTTTAAAAAATGTTTTGTTTATTTAAATTTTTGTACACTTACAGTGTTCGCTAAACGCTGCTTGACCTGCTCCCATTCTTCGCTCAACATCGGAATCGCTTTCTCAACCTTAAAAATTGTTTTATAAACAAATTTTATGGGTAAATTAAATTTTAATGAAAAACAATTTAAAATTTATGAAGCGCGAAAAAAATTCAAAAATTAATTTAAAAAAATGATTGCACTTGTTGAATTTGGTCTTTTGCGGTGTCCGCTTCGGCGTTCATCGAACCGCTAGAAGTCATCAGTTTGTCAACACGGGCATCGACGTTGACCAGGTTGCTCTTCCATTCTTCAAAGCTGGCATTCAACGGCGCTATCTAAAATTTTTTAATTTAAAAAATGTTAAATATATTTGGTTGTTGATATGTATAATATATTAATATTTTGGGTATATTATAATTTTTAAAATAAAATTAAAATTTGTTACTTTAAGTAATTAAAATAGGTAATTTTTTTTTGTTTAAATTATAATTCCATTTTAATGATTAATATACATAATAATTTTTATTCATAGAATTCCCAAAAATGTTTTTTTTTATAAATTCTAACCACCACCTTTTGGTAGGCGACGTCCGCCTCGTCACGAATTTTGTCAATTTCCGTCAGCGACCCTTCGCGCTCGCTCAACTCCGTGGCCGCCTCGCTTGCCTTGGCCAAATCCGATTTGATCTGCGCAACTCGTGGCTGCAGTGCGGCAAGTCGTCCGTCCAAAGTGTCGGCGTGAGCCCTGCAAATTTAAAAAAAAATTAATAGCAAATTTTTTTTAAAATTTAATAGCAATTTTTGTTTGTTTGTATGTGTCTTGTCTTCTCGCCTTGTGGCCGCCACTTCGATGGCCACATGACTGTCGATGGTGTTCAGCAACGGCTTGATGCTGTTTTTGACACTTTTTGCTTTCTCTGTTACACCGCGCAGTTGCGTGCGTGCCTTGCGCACCAATTGGTCCGCTGTGCTCGTGCCGTTGCGCGCCTTCAGCAGCGCTTGCGCAATTTCGCCGTAAACGCTTGCCGCCTTCATAAGGAAGGAAAAATAAATATTATTTTTTTAAAAATAATTTAAAATAAATTTTTAGATGCTCGCCTCAATTGCGCGATGCGCTTCCAACCGCGTTGCGTCATAAATGCCTAGGGGGGAGAAAATTTGTGTTTAGTTCGAAAACATTGAAAAGTCGATTTTAAAAAATTCACCCGCAATTTTCTGTCCTTCGGCCTCCAATTGTGCGACCTGAAACATTTACAAATGTCAAATCCCCACAAACTCGAGAAGTATTTTGTCTTGTACCCGGAACATGTTACAAAAAAAACAAATTGAAGCTGTTCCAGGATAATATGTAAATGAAATTAATCGGGAACCGTATAATTACATCAAAGAAAAGTGCCCTCCTGACTTTTGCTGACTGTAAAGTACAGCTTGAACTTCAACTACTTCAAAAAACTACCTGCTGACTTTTACTGACTGTAAAGTACAGCTTGAACTTCAACTGCTTCATAAAAAGAGCCTTCCTACCTTTTACTGATTGTAAAGTACAGCTTGAACTCCTGTCCGAGGATATGCATACCACCCACCTTTGAAATGACGAGGCCACGCTTTTCCTGCCCCGCGCTTCCTCCTCCTGTCTGCCGCTTCTTCCGCATCATCAGTGCCGCTTCGCTGCCTGCAGTGAGCTGTGCACGTAGCTCGCCCAGACGTGCAATGTGCGTGTTCAGCACCTCACGTTTCGCTGCAATCTCTGCGAGCAGATCACTGATCTATATATAATGCAATTAAAACATTTTAAAGTTGGTCATCCTGCATCAACTCACCTGTACGCGTTGCGCTTGAAGCTCCGTTACGTTTTGATTAGCTGTTGCACGATCCTTGCCTATTCCGTCAATGAGCGCGTTCAGTTGAAACAGTGAAAAGGCGCCGGTCACCTGTGCCAATTATTGGGGACATTTAGACAAAATGCCGAATGGACAATATGCCAAAAAGTTTCCTATGTTTCATCAAACGCTGCATTTTAGCATTAGAGACTTTAGATTTTTTGTCCCAGACCTTTTTTACACATTGATCAATTGTTCATTAGAGGTGTCCGCGTTCAAAAAAGCATTTTAACATTAGGCACAATGTCAAATGGACAATATGCCAACCATTTAAAAATCACAAAGCACCTTTTTCACATCGGTCACCGTCTGTTTGATTGTGGCAATTTGTTCTTGGAACGCCTTCTTCAAAATATTCAAATCGTCCAAGCGCGTTTTGTTTTTGTCTATGCTTTGTCGCAATTCTTCCCTTTGGTTCTGTAAAAACAGATTTATTATTTAATTGTTTTGTCTAATTTAATATTTATAATTAAAAACAAATTATTAAAATGCAATGAATTCTTTTTAAAATAATCGTTTCCATTAAGATAACAAATTAATATTATTATTTTTAAATTAAAATGAATACTTTTCCACTACCGTATACCTTCACGGATTGAATGCGGTCAATGGTACTGTCAAGCAATTGCATTTTTGCCTGTGCTTGGCCAACAGCGTTTGCCAAATTTGCGTCCACTTTGCGGATCCGTTCCATCTTCTGTTCAGCTTCCGCTTGCAGTTCTTCACGACTTATTTCCAGAGGGGCCTTTGGATTACGGTAGTTTTATGAGTACGGACGGTAGTATTTTGATTACGGTATAATCACCTGGGTCTCAAATCGTCGCTTCAAGTTGCCAATTTTTTCGACCGCCAGCCGGTTCTGCTCGACGAGTTGTTGTCCACCGGCACGCACAGTCCCCAGCTTCACATACGCGTCGTTCAGCCGTTTGTCCAGCTGGCCAACCAGGTCAACCATTCGCTCAGCGCGAAGTGCTGATGCAGAAGCATTTTCCTGTATTTTTTTTGGGGAAAAGATTATTTTATAAATTTTAAAAAATTCTCAAAATGCTAACCCCCGGGAATTTTTCGTGCTTTTAGAACCTACAAATTGTTCAGTTCTGTTCTAAAATGAGCAAAAAATTTCCAGAAAAGCGCTAGCGTCGAATGAACCAGATCAGAGTGATCAGAAGGTCTGGTCAATTTAAAATGAGTGATCATCGAAACTAGAGACCGGTCAAGACGAGATCTCGGTCTCGACATCTCGGAAAAATCTTGACTCGAGATCTTGCTCGACTCGGCTTTTTCGAGAATCTCGGTCTCGACATCTCGGAAAAATCTCGACTCGAGATCTCGCTCGAAGCTCAAGTCCGGTCTAATCGAAACCCTTTGAGTACATCCACTGATCATCAGTAAAGTGCTCACCTTCAGCTTGCCGATGGTTGGTGTGATGTCGGTGCTCAGCTCAATCGCTTCCGGATCGTTTGCCGCCACAACGCGTTCCAGAAGCGGCTCCAGCTCGACCATTTGCTTCTGCACGCGGTTCAGTCGGGCGCCGGTCAACGCTTCGCTGGAAACATTGGACAACAAATTTCGAAGGTCTGCAAGGCGTTCGTTCATTGCATCAGTGCCTTGGGCCTGAAAACAATTCCGACCTTTATTTATAATTTATAATAATAATAATAATAAATCCACGGTTGTTCAAATTGTAAGATTTCTCATTTTGAATGTATCTTACCCCCGACCGCGGGCACGCCGTCCCCGAAGAACTCAGTCCCCCGACATTTTTGGATCTCACCCCGACCCCCGCCCGACACGTCGTCCCCGAAGAACTCAGTCCCCCGACTTTACCATCCCCTAAGGGTGGGGAAGCAACCCTAACTTACCAAAGCGTAAACGCATTCATCACAGAAGCGGCATCCAAAGTTTGGCACACGCAAATATCCAGGCAGACATTTGTCGCAGCGAGGGCCTAAAAATGAACACTTTAATTAATTTAAATATTAATAAAAAAAATTAATAATGTCCTTTTGGAAGGTATTAGATTTTGTATACAACTATTAATTTAGAAAAATATTATATATTTTTTATAAATTAAGAAAATTTTTTTTCCAAAATATTACAAACACTTTATATTGTATTTGTATTTAAATCAATTAAAAAAATAAAAACATCTAGCAAGCCGGCATAATGCCAACAAATTTCCCACCTGTTGCACCCTCCTGACAATGGCATTGGCCCGTCCTCACGTCACACACCGTGCCCATGGACAAGTCCGCTTCACAATCACACTTTTGGCATCCATGGGCGCCATAGTTCCAAAAACCGTGGGCGCATTGATCACATAATTGGCCAGCTAGCAAAAAATATTGTAAAATTCAAAAGGACATTAAAAATGTTTGCTCTGATCATTTGTGATCTGGCACAAAAGGGTTTCTGCTGATCTTTGCTCTGATCATTTGTGATCTGGCACAAAAGAGTTTCTGTTGAGCATTCACCGTTTGATCAGAAAAAATTGCATAAAAACAATCTACTATTTTTGATCATTTTCCTCTCAAAAAAAGTAATTTGCGTGAATTTTTGATCACCTCTTTTTGTCATTAAATCAATTCAACATAGACTGGGTATATCCGATTTGCATTATGACAAACGCGGTTACCTGCACCAGGCATGCATGCACACTGCCCGGTCTTCAGGTCGCACTGCGAATTGGATGCAGCAAAGCCTGAAAGCTGGCAAAACTGTTTGGCTACTGTACACACATACTGTACACATACCGCATTGACAAGACGTGCAGCCTTTGCACGAATCGAAGCCCCACGCATTGTCCTCGCACCGATCGCACAGCGAGCCCGACACTCTGTGTAATTAAATATTAAAGAACCGCTTCATTTGAACCATTCACTGCCTGCCACACCTTGGTTGACATTTGCAGTGCGCGCTCTGTCCGTTGCAATCGATTGAACCGCACTGGTTGCACGCACAAAGCGTGCAATTTTTTGCCTGCACCGCGTCACCCCAATACCTTTATAAAAATTTTTTTTTTTGAAATTTAAAACTAATTTTTCTAAAAAATTTGTCAAAACACAGTACCAAGCTTTACAGTATTCGCAATGGCGCCCATCGGTGTTGCCCTCGCAGAGTGCGCAGTCACCAGTTCGCGGATTGCATGCACCTGCATACGGAATTAAAATTTGTCCAAACTTGGCATTGCATTAAAAAATTAAGACAGAAATTAGAATTTATTTAAATTTTTGGCAAGATAAAAAAATTAAAAATCACCAGGATTGCTCAGGTCGTTGTTGTTGTTGCAATCGCAACGCTTGCACTCGCCGTTGGGCAACAGCGGGTCGCCAAAAAAGCCGGGCGCGCACAACTCGCAACGCTCGCCTGCATAGCCCTCACGACATGCACAGTGCTGCAAAATGCCTGGGGCGAGAGGGGGGGGGGTGAAAAAGTGTTAAAATGATTTTTTTAATTGAATAATACCACGCTCAGACACGGCACAAGCAGTGGCGAAATTGTTGCTTTCGATGGGGTGCGGACAGGGGCAGCTTAACAATAGGAAATTATATTTTAAAATTTAATTAAAAAAACACTACCATAGGCAATAAAGCCCGACCGTAGGCAATAAAACCCTTTCCGTAAGCAATAACGCCCCGGTAAAGCCCTATCGTAGGCAATAAAGTCCTACCGTATGCAATAAAACCCTCCCGGAGGCAATAAAACCCTTTCCGTAAGCAATAACGCCCCGGTAAAGCCCTATCGTAGGCAATAAAGTCCTACCGTATGCAATAAAACCCTACCGTAGGCAATAAAACCCTACCATAGGCAATAAAACCCCACCGTAGGCAATAAAGCCCTACCGTAGGCAATAAAGGCCCTACCGTAGGCAATAAAACCCCACCTTAGGCAATAAAGCCCTACCGTAGGCAATAAAAGCCCTACAGTAGGCAATAAAGCCCTACCGTAGGCAATAAAACCCCACCGTAGGCAAGCGGCGGCACTGCCCGTGGTCGCATTGCCGTAAAATCCCTCGCGGCACCGCTCACAATATTCACCATCCGTGTTATGTTGGCAATTGAGGCAAATGCCCGTCTGCGGGTCACAAGTTCCGCTAAAATTTTAAAAAATGATTGATTTTCTTCAATTAAAAAATGCAAAAATTTCGTACGAATGCCCATGGCATTGGCATGGAATGCACGCGCCGGTCAAATGAGTGCCGTGCTGGGCCGGCAACCGGTAATAGCCCTGCGCACATTCTTGACAGGATGGCCCAGTGTAGGCTTCTGGCAAGGGTACAGTAATTACAAAAAATAGTCTTGACTATACATAAATATATTCAACAAGGGTTACGGTATTTTTCATACTGTGTTTTCCAAAAAAGAGAAAAATATCAAAGCGAGTTTTTAAAATAAAAACTCTTATTACCGGGACATTCGCATAGCTCCACAGATGAAGCCGTTGGACGAAGAACGCCCATCTCATCCTATAGATGAAAAATTAAATTTAAATATTTTTTGTAATCGTTTTTTTCAGGCGTGGGCACGGATACGAATTTTCGTATCCGTATCCGTCCGTCCTCAAAATCTCATATCCGTTATCCGTCCGTATCCGGATATATCCGCGGGTATACGCATATCCGGATATGCGTGCCCACGCCTGGTTTTTTTTACCAACAAATATAAAGCATTTTTTAATTGTTGTTAATATGTAATAATTTTTCTTTAAAAAAAATTAAACGTTAAAAAAATCAGACCAGCACGGGTGCACCCGAGTCGGCCATTTCCATTTGGAACTGCTCCAGCACAGCCTTGGCAGGCCGTTCGTAGTAGGACGCTTTCACTTGGATTCTGTCCAGTCTGAGCAGAATGTTCATCAACTGTTGACGGTTGGCCGGCTCGCCGCTGCTCATCAGCCAATATTCCGGGAACAGCGTGACAACAACATTGAACTGCTGGCTGGCGTTGCGAGGCTTTTTGAGGGGAAAAAATTTTCAAAATGTTTTTTTGTTTGTTAAAATGATTTAAAAATAACTTTTAAATGTTAAAAACATAATAATATTTTTATTCAAAAAAATAAATTATAAAACCAACCTGTTCATTTGCCCAATGCTCCAATTCTTCGCCAGAAAGTGTGGAATACTAAAATAAAATAAAAAGGTATATGAATTCAATTAATTTTATTATTAATATTTAAAAATTGAACTAACTCACCAATCGAACGTCCGGTTGTGAGAACGTCTTGGGCCGGTCCGAGCTGGGAAAGCTGGAGATGCCGTACGACAAGTGCAGCCCGTACATGCGCGTGTACTGGAAACAGAATGTAAGAGCAAATTGTAACAAAACCCGGACATTTATTTCCAGGGTCGAGACTCAGGCCGGCGATCCCGAGCATTTATTTATTAAAAATATTTAAATGAACAATTTTTAAACATTGCGGAAAGCATAAAAGGAATTTAAAAAACGCTTTACGTCCATGCCGGGCTGAAGGCGTGCCTCAAAAGTCACGTCCATCGGCAAAACGTCTGATGCCAAACCGGATTCCGGCGCGTAAACAATTCGACCATCCTCAACCACAATTGTGCCATTTGTTGAAGACCTTGAAAAAAATTTTGGGAATTTTTTTTTAAATTTTTGCTAATTTAAACAACAACAAAAAATCGCACTTATTGCCAATCTTCAGGCTCCATGCCTCGTCCGGAATGCGCAACATTTGGATGGGCCAATTTGAGGAGCGGCAACGGTCCGTGACGCGGAAGCAAAAGCACTCCGAGCAGCCGTACAGGTCGGACTTGCGCAAGTCGAAGGTGCCCGAACGGCACTGATCACAACGTGGGCCCACCACATTTTTCTGCAAAATTTTTGCGGAATTTTTATTTTTTTCGATCAAATTTTTTTTTGCAGGACCTTGCACAAGCATTTTGAACTCCGATCATTGCACACGTCATCCGTGGTGCCGCTTTGTTCACAGTCACATTCACGGCATTCCGGGAAGGAGTAGTATCCGGACAGGCAATGCTCACACCTGAAAAAACACCTTTTAGATCCACCCGGGCGCCACATTTGATCAAGCCTTAAACAATTATTACGCTTTAAAGATTCAGATTTTGATCAGTGATCATGATCAATGATCACTGATCATCACTTAAGCAGCCTGATTGTAAAGAACACCCACTTTCGTCCTCCCACATTCTCCTTGCACAAGCACTGTCCGTTCAACGGATCGCATCGCTGTTCCGCCCCCATGGAGCCGTTGATGGAGCAGCCGCACAACTGACAGCCGATCAGAGCATCGTAACCGTACGCGTACTGTACACAACGATCGCAGGCAATGCCATCCACGTAGCGCGGGCAGTAGCACTGGCCGTTCTTCTCGTCACACTGGTGGTTCAGGCCGCACTTGCACTCTAGAACAGCATTTTATTGATTTATCTTTGATCAGGGGATTAGACTAACTGATCAAATCGCATAATTTTGAATTTCTGATAATTCAATTTGTCTATGATTCGCTTCTATGATCAAATCGCTATCAGACAAGCTGATCAAATCACATGTAGACTTGGAATTTTGATCAATTTGCTTGTTTATAATTCGCATCTTTGATCAAACCGGGACCGGGGTCAACTGATAAAATCAAACTTTCAATCAATCGACTGATTTCATTACACATGACTTGTTTCTCGGATCAGATCAGAATCAAATTTTAGTATTTAAAATCACAGAAACAAAAAAGATGAATTTCAAAATGCCCTTACTGATGCAGTCCGGAAAATTGAAGAAGCCGGCCGCGCACCGATCACACTTTCTGCCGATCACATTCGGCTTGCATTTGCACTGTCCACCGTAGTCGGCACAAGCAAAATCCAGACTTCCTAGAATTGTTTATAAAAATTTAAAACACTTTCAAAAATTTAAAAAAAAACTTAACTATTGGCAAACTGATTTTGCATTTTTTCAAAACATACCCTGAGTGTTGCAGTCGCATGCCTGTGCAGCACCATTGAATTCAGTGGTCAATGAAAAAATTTTTTGACGACAATAATCAGTGGCATTTCGTGGACTAAAGACAAATTTAAACTATTTTGCCAAATTATAATATTTTATTTAAACTTAGTTTTTAAAATTAATTTTGTTTGAATTTCTTAATTTAATCAATAATTTGAAAAATATCATATAAAAAGAATTCAAAAAAGGACACAAAAGAATTTTTGTTCATCCTGAGCCCAAATTGATCAAATTAAATGTATTTTATAAAACATTTTTAAGCCGGCCGCAAATAAGCATTGGCCGAAGAATTATTTTATTAAAATACAAAAAAGTTTTTATGTTCTTTTTAATTAATTTATGATTTTAAAATTAAAAATTTAATATTATTAAGCGTTTTAAATAAACCATTTCTCTATCTACCCTTGCCCCCCCCACCACTCACAGATTGCGGAAGTTGTTGTGCGAGCACTTCTCCACAAACTCGTCGGCCAGTTCCAACGGCAACGGGCGCAGCACTCTGTCCGAGTAGGACTCTTGCGGCACCGCCACCACGTAGTCAATGTAGATGGGCCCCTTCTGGTGCGTGTTGTTGGCGTAGAAGGTCAGCACGTACTTGTCCTCCAGCCGGAATTGGCGTTGGCCCGAGTGCCTGTCCAGCTGTGGGAGGGAGGAGCAAATGTGCCACAATGGACGGACAAACACTTTCTTTTTTGTACCAATTTAAAATGGAGATGGGCTAAAATTAAACCATGATTTAATGCATTTTTTGAATCCCAAGCCGAGTAAAATTTAATTGAAATGCCAATTTCGACGGTTCTGGAATTTTTTCAAAATTCAGACTAAATTGAGATTCAAAATTAAAGCCACATTTAAAACAAAAGAATTTTCCCAATCGTACAATCGATTTTTGAATTTTTTTTTAAATAAGAAGGCCTGATCATTTATTCGAAATTCAGGTTGGCAGAAATTTTAAAATTCTATAATCCGGATGCCTACCACGATTGCACGGCAACCGCTCATGCTCGGGCAGTAGTGGAACAACGCGTCACCAAACCGTTCATTTTGAACAAGCACATCGACAAGAATGGGCGGGTTGTCCGGGCTGAAATAGTGAACCACGAACACGTAGTTGTCCGGTGAAGCAACAACGCCTTCAATGTCCAGAGTGCTCTAAAAATTTTCAAACATTTTAAAGGTCCTGATTTAGAATTGCAAAAAATAAAATATAATTCAAAAATTTTAACCATCTAAAAATATTGCTAATTTTTTATTTGTTTAATATTACTAGAAAAATTTGAATTCGCAAGAGATTTTAAATTTCTTCACCTGAACACCGTCCAAAGCCATGACGCGCAGTTGGGACGGCTCACCAGCGACTTGGAATGGTAATTTGTCGCCAGCGATGCTCGAGTTCACATTTTTGCCCGACTTTTCCGCCTCCGTCCGAATTGAGTTGGGCGGTTGCGGAAAGCGTTGCGCAACACACACGCCATTCTTGCGCACGCAAAGCGCTTTCTGAAAAGTGGCGAGTGATGTTCAAGAGTCTCGACTCTCGAAATTCGTAATAAAAAACCCTTATAAATATGATTTAAATTTCCAGAAAGATTTTTTGACCATTTTTAATCATAAAAGTATATTAGAAAAATTATTATTATTTAAAGCAAAATATTTTTAAGGACCTGGCCAAGCAAGTCATTGTGCCATTGCTCCTCCTTGACAAGTGTGACGGCGCCAATCGAGAATTCTCGTCCGGGTTGCACTTGCAGCGTCACGGTTGTTGCCGGCGGGCTCTTCTGCAGGCCGAGCATTGCGGCACGACCTCCGGCGGACAGCATTTCGCGGCAGAAAAATGCATATGGACAATGGTTGACCTAAGAGATGGGCGCTTTAAAATGTTACTAATTTTCTACAGTAAGCCGCTTTAAATTTCCTGCATAACTATTTGTACAATAAGCTTTTTAGATTTTAATTAGCGTTAAGTCTCACCGTAACGCAATTTATTGATTTTTAAATTTAAACCCCACCGTAACCCTTTTCAAATCAGTTTTTTAAATGTGCTACTATAATCAGGGTGGTTTGAATTTTGGGCTTAATAAATGCCTAAGTCATCCATACAATAACTTTTTAAGTTAATTCCCACCGTTTTCATTCATTTTTTTTAATTATTAAAAAAATTCCTCACTAGCAAAATGCCTTCAGCGGTGATGTCATTCTGTTGAACGCGTACCCGGACGGGCATCGCAGTGCGCTCCCAGCTGTGGTAATCCACCAACAAATAGTAAATGCCGTTTTCCGGTACAGAAACAGTGACTCGAAATTCCTTAAAATTGAAAATTTCAGAATTTGAATACAAAAAGTTTCAATTTTTTCACCTTAGAACGGTCATCGGTTCGAACATGAGCTCCGTGCCCAATTTTTGTTGGCAACAGCTCGGATGGGCTCTGAAATTTCATAAATTGTTATTTTACAATTAAACCCATGCAGCTGAATAAATATGATAAATATAAAGGATTTGTCCTAAAACCGGTAATAATTTCTGGAAAATTTTAAACCCTGCAATTGATTTCTGGAAATTCTCAAACCCAGAAATTATAACCGGAATTACAATTGATTTCTGGAAATTCTCAAAACCGAGAATTATTTCCGGAAATTGCAATATTTCTGGAGATTCTCAAACCCGCAGTTTATTTCCGGAATTAGAATTGATTTCTGGAAATTCTAAAAACCGAGAATTATTTCCGGAAATTGCATATTTCTGGGAATTCTCAAACCCGTCAGTTTTTTCCGTAATTACAATTGATTTCTGGAATTCTCAAACCAAGTAATGTATTTCCGGAAATTGCAATTCATTCTGGAAAATCCCAAACCTAAAATTTTCCGGAAATTGCAATATTACTGGAAATTCTCAAACCCGCTTGCAATTCATTCTGGAAAATCCCAAACCTAAAATTTTCCGGAAATTTTTTCCGTAATTACAATTGATTTCTGGAATTCTCAAACCCAGTAATGTATTTCCGGAAATGCAATTCATTCTGGAAAATCCCAAACCTAAAATTTTCCGGAAATTGCAATATTACTGGAAATTCTCAAACCCGCAATTTATTTCCGGAAATTGCAATTCATTCTGGAAAATCCCAAACCTAAATTTTCCGGAAATTGCAATATTACTGGAAATTCTCAAACCCGCAATTTATTTCCGGAAATTGCAATTCATTCTGGAAAATCCCAAACCCGATCTGAAATTGCAATTCATTCTGGAAAATCCCAAACCTAAAATTTTCCGGAAATTGCAATATTACTGGAAATTCTCAAACCCGCAATTTATTTCCGGAAATTGCAATTCATTCTGGAAATTCCCAAACCTAAAATTTTCCGGAAATTTTTTCCGTAATTACAATTGATTTCTGGAATTCTCAAACCCAGTAATGTATTTCCGGAAATTGCAATTCATTCTGGAAAATCCCAAACCTAAAATTTTCCGGAAATTGCAATATTACTGGAAATTCTCAAACCCGCAATTTATTTCCGGAAATTGCAATTCATTCTGGAAAATCCCAAACCTAAAATTTTCCGGAAATTGCAATATTACTGGAAATTCTCAAACCCGCAATTTATTTCCGGAAATTGCAATTCATTCTGGAAAATCCCAAACCTAAAATTTTCCGGAAATTGCAATATTACTGGAAATTCTCAAACCCGCAATTTATTTCCGGAAATTGCAATTTATTTTGGAAAATCCCAAACCCGATCCGAAATTGCAATTCATTCTGGAAAATCCCAAACCTAAAATTTTCCGGAAATTGCAATATTACTGGAAATTCTCAAACCCGCAATTTATTTCCGGAAATTGCAATTCATTCTGGAAATTCCCAAACCTA
>MEIZ01000161.1:130574-141593 GCA_001723225.1 Globodera ellingtonae | reverse complement strand
ATTTGCGATGCTTCTCCAATCCAATTGTTCGTCAACAAAATGAACAATTATTCCTTTTGCATCCATTTCCATTTCATTTTGGTACAGCAACGCAGCAGCAGCTCTGCTGTTGCTGCTTGATCATGCAAAAATTTTTAGTAAATTAATAAAATTTTACACTAATTTTTAAAAATTTTGTCCGTAAAATTCGCCCAGATTACAACATCACAAAAAAAATGTTGCTAGCTGAATATGCTGCCAGTGCATGTCGGACACGAGAAATGGTGCATCTGCTGCTGGTGCTGTTACTGCTCCTCCTTTTGCCAAACGGATGTTGGTCAGCCACCACAAATGCCAGAATGAACGACATCGACAACGAGCTGGTCGGCGACCCGGTGGTGGAGTGCGAAGAGACAATGATCTCGCTGACCTTCAAGACCAAGAAGCCGTTCAACGGTATGTGCCAACAATGTTTTTGAATCTGATTTTTGGTGCCAAAATCGTCGAGTGCCGAATTTTGTTTTGTTTTTCAAAATTTTCTTTAAATTTTAAGGCCGAGTTTACGTGCAAGGCATGGCAGACGATGAGCGATGTGCAAGGAATTTTGCATCTAATTCGGACCAATCCAAATTTTCTATGATGATCCAGAACGGGGATTGCACCAGTTCGTGGCACTATGAATGACGAAATATTTACCATTTACCCCAATTATTCATAATTTAAAATAATTGTTTTTTTAAAATTTATTCTCCGATTTACATTTTTGAAAACTCTAAATTTTGTTTTTGTGCCATTTTGCAGTGCAACGGCAACGCGTCACCGGCTCCCTGGAGGGCATGATGCTGTCGTTGACCATTGTCGTGTCTTTTCATGGCACATTCGTGACACGCTCTGACCGCGCCTACCGATGCATGTGCTTCTTCCGCAACATCAAAACGCTGACAAACGCAATTGACGTGAACCTAGTGGCCACCACGGAGTTGCTAGGTCAAATTTTTAGCAAAATTTTCATTTTTAAAAATTGAAAATTTCTAAAAATTGCACATTCAATGTAGACACTGCAAAAACACCCTCCTGTTTGTATTCCATCCATGCCCAATCGCCGGAAGGACCTCCAGTACAGTAAGTTACGCATTTTTGGGTACGGTAGTGGCAATTTTTAAATTAAAAAATATAATAATTTTGTATAATTCCCTGCACACCCTTAGGCTTGGAAAGGTGGGCGATAAGATTTTCCATGTTTGGCAATGTGACGATCCGGCATATGGATTTTTGGTCCATTCCTGTGCCGTGGATGATGGACGAGGCTCCAAATTCGATTTGGTACAAAAACAATGGTGGAAAATGCAACAAAATTTTCAAAATTTTTCAAAGCTGGACGTTGATGGATGTGCCATTGACCCGGTCATTCAACCGGACGTCGTCTATATTCGAGAAAAAAAGATTGTAAGCGTGGATATATATAAAATATATTACAAAATAGATCTAGATGTAAAGAAAATGTTTTTGAACAATTTTTAAGGAAAATGGAATTTCCAGAAATTGTAAGTCTACGTTGGAGCATAGAATATTATAATAGATAGGCCAGAATTTGTGAAAACGGCATTTTTACGGGACCAAAGTACCGGGTTTTGACCAGGAAATCGCAAATGAGATTTTGGCCAAACGGAAATAAAAAATTTTAAATTTTGAAACAAAAAAATTCAGAAAAAAATTGTTCCAAAGTGAAGAATTAATAATAAAAAAAGCATTTTTCATATCCCAAAAAAAATTAGGCCTACGTGGAGACGTTCGGCTACAAGTTCAGCGACACAACAGTGCTGAACTACCAGTGCTCGGTGGAGTTGTGCAAGCGTGCCAACAACGAATGCCAAGGGCTTAGCCCGCCAATTTGTGGACGCCAAAAAAGGGGCATTTTTGGCAATGGACAGCCCCAATGGATGCCGAAAAGGAACGGGACCGGAGACAATGTGCGCGCAAATTTGGCCAGAAAATTTTCAAAATCATTTTTTGGTGTAGCAGAACATCAAAATTAAGCCTAGTATTTTTGAATAGAAAAATTGGTTGGTTTTTTTCTATGTAGATGGATTTGGTGACCAGCTTGGAGATGATGGACGCAATCTACGAGGGAGGCAGCGCGGACCGTCGACTGATGGACAGTGCCATTGAGAAGGCACTTGAGCTTCAACAAGAGCGAGTAAATCTTACTTGGCATTTCGTATTTTGCCATTTTTGAATCTAATTTAATGGCATGCCAAAAACTATTCACTAAATTGGCACCAAATTGAAGGGCGAGATGATCACCCAGCTGACAGAACAGGAGGATCCGGAGGGCCGAATGGCACAAAATTGTTTGCACGCCATGGCAGTGGCATTCTGCATCTCTGTGCTCGCCGCTGTGCTGCTGATCAGCTTCGCTGTGCTCATTATTGTGGTGATTGTGAAGCGGAAAGTGAACAGAAAGGCCACCTTCGACTTCCAGTTGAGAAAAACTTTGTTTTTTTTAATTTTTAAAATTTTTGTTTAAACCTAGGTCAAGCATCGCAAAATGAACAGATGGACGACGGAAGAGGACCAGACATGCAGTTTAAAAACTTTCTCAATTTGAACCAAACATTCCGAACAAAAAATTAAGCGTTTCGATACAGTACCACCTTTCAACCTCTGTGATACAGTACCCCCAAATTTTCCCAAATTCTGTATTCATTTGCCCGTTTTTCTGCAAAATCTCTGACCCGTAATTTGTGTGTTATGCGATAAATTTGGACATTTTTTTTTAAATAGATAAAAATTGAATTGTTTTTAACCAACCCGATTGTGCCAAAGCGTTGGGAAGAAATGGTTCTGGATGGGCTTGTCACAACGACGTCCTCCGACACGCGGTCGGCAATGGCACTGACCGGTTTCCTGAAAATTACACATAAAACTCCATTTTTAAATTGTTAATTAAATGTTTCGACAAATATTCTGAGAAATCTTTAAAAAATATACCGTAAACACTCTTGTAATCCCACCGTCGGGATTATTTCTCAACCCCCTCCGAAGGGGCGGGATTGTTAGAGGGGGTGGGATTATTAGGGTTTCGGGTTTTTGGCCGTTTCGGAAATTTCGGATTTTGCACCCCTAAGAATGGGATTTTTGAGGTATTTCCGGAATTTTGGATTTCGGGTTCTTTCCGATTTTGCCCATCCCTGGTGTTTACGGTATTATAACAACAGTAACAAAAATATTTTTTCAAAAAGATAATAACAAAATTTTCTGTTGGGTTCATTAACATTTTGCGAAAAACAAATAGTTAAATAGGTGATATGTCTCTCAACCAAAAAACAATTCACCAAACACAAACCCACACCTGGTGGCACGTGATGCCGATGGCACCGCCAACATCGCAATTGCACGGCTCGCAGCCAACATGCGAGTCGGCCCGAATGTTGTAGAAGCCGTCGGCGCACAAATCGCACTTTTGATCGGACACAAAACGCTTGCATTGGCATTGGCCGGACAACTGATCGCACGAGTTGAACAACGACAGCGTGCCAGTCATGTTGCAGTTGCAGTCTGAATATTTAGAATTGTTTTTTTTTTGTTTGGACTATCGAATCGAATGCATAGACTGACTGGCCCCGAATACAGACCGGGACAATAACTGTTCTTTAAACCGATTCAGACTTTCTAAAAAGTTGCCGAGATGAAGCTATGAGTAAGCTAAAGCTTTGCGATTTAACAAGTCTCAATAAAAATGGCCAGAAAACTTTAATTTAAAATTTCGATTTGGGGTTTTCTAACCATATCTTTTTTGAGATTTGTCAAATCGCAAAACTTTAGCTTAACGATAGCTTTATCTCGACAAGAGCCTTCGAATTTTTTGTTAGAAAGTCTGCATCGGTTAGGTTCCGGTCTGTACGCCATTATTTCTGTTTTTTCAACTGAATTTTTTTCGCTCAATGCTGCTTACCCACACAGCCCTTGGGGTGGTGCGCCTGCAGGTCCCAGGTGTTCGGCTTGCACTGGGAACAGGTTCGGCCCTGCACATTGGCGCGGCACGTGCACAGCTCGCCCGGTGGCACCTTGTCGCAGCCAGCAAACTCCGGCACCACACCGCTCGGATGGCAATTGCACTCCTCGCAGACGGGCCAGTTGAAGAAGTTCGGCATGCACCTGAACATCATTGGCTGATGAAACTATTGTTTTAAAATGATAATTAATAAAAAAAATAATAATTATAAATTCTGGCATCGGGGTTTTCAGAGAGATAATTAATAAAAAAAATTAATAAATTCTGGCATCGGGGTTTTCAGAGAATACCGAGCCCTGAAAAGTCCACGAAAATGCTTGGAAATTTTTTTAGGAATTCAGTATCTCGATCCAATTTCAACTTTTCAAAATAGTGCACTCTAATTAGAGATCGGACCGATCGAGATTCTCAATCTAAATCTCGACGAGATTTTTCGAAATTCTCGATCGATCCCTAAGTCCGATCTCTAACTCTAATGAAAATGATATAGGTATCCTAAATGAATAAGAGCAAGGCCCAGATCACTTGGGTAAACGATCAACTATGAATGGGAGGGACTGACAGACTGATCACATTTGATAATCAATTTTCGAAAATTGTTTTTTTTGTTTATTTTAATAAATTTTTATTCACTTTTCACAGCGTTTTCCTTCAAAATTGGTTCGGCAATAGCATTGGCCATCTTCACAGGTAAGGCCTTTGGAGCCAACCGAAAAACAGTCGCACGCCAAACAGTCGGGAAAGCGATAATGGCCCGCGGAACATTTCTCACAGGTGAGACCCGTAAAGTTGGCAAAGCATGGGCTAAAAAAGCTCGAAAATTTGTTTAAAAAATTTGAATATAATATATTTATTTAAATTTAAAAAAAATAGAATCCATTTAAATCTCATGTCAAAACGTAATTTTAACCCCCCCCCCCCTGTTAACCAGTCAATAAAATATATTATCTATAAATTTTAAAAATTGAAATTAAAAGTCCTCTCTATTTTTGTAATTTAAAAAAAAAAATTCCAAAATAGGTAACTTTTTCATCATTTTTTAATTTATCGCCAAATAATTATATATTATATAATTTCCATTTAAAATGACCATGCTCCGGTTCTCGCATCGCATTCCATCGTTTTCGCGCCCTTCGCATGGCAACCGCACTCGCGACAGTTCGGATAGCCGTAGAATTGATCATCGCATCGATCGCAGCGGCGACCTGCAAACCCGGTCCTGCACAAGCATTGGCCGTTTGCCGAGTCGCAAACCTATGCATGCATTTTTTAAATTTAAAACGGATTAAAACTTGCATAATTAATAGAGGTTCATTTATATTGACTAAAAACGTGAAATATTGACTTAAAATATTGGCCAAAAACTTCAAAAAGTGCCAAAATAATGATTAAAAAAGGTGCTAAACCTGATAAAATGCATTCAATTTTTGCGTGAAAACCTTCAAAATTCTTAAAAAAATAAAAATCCCAGCTCTAACGAAAGTCTAATCTAATTCAAAATTTTCCTTTTATTAAGACAACAAAACAAAATAGTTTAAAACTAAAAATCGTGCAAAAACCCCACCTTTTTTTAATAAAAAAAAATCATTTTAAATATTCACTTGGTCTTCGGTTCCGGACGGGTCGCAGTCGCAAAACTCGCACTGCGGATGCTTGTAGTAGCCCTTGGCGCACTGTTCGCAACGCATGCCACCAAAGTTGCTTTTGCATGCACATGCCGCCGTTTTCACATCGCATTCACTGCTCGTTGAGCCGTCCATGTCACAACCGCACGGGGGACAATCTGTGCGAATTATTATTTATTGGTGGGCTTTTTCAAATTTTAATTTTTTTAATCGTTTATTAAAATGAATTTTTAATAATTATTATTAACTTTTAATTTTTTAAATTTGATGTACAACATATTACATAGCAGGGATGCCAATCGCTATCGCTATTGCGCGATAGTTATCGCATTTATCGCCCTTTTTTGGGTTTATCGCCAATCGCATATCGCATTAAAAAAATCGATATCGCTTATCGCATATCGCCGATCGCTTTTTTTCGGCGCGATCGACATCCCTGATACATAGGCAGTTCTTTTTTATTTGGTATTTAAATATTTAAAAATTTGAATTTATGCCAAATCAATGGCACCATTTTTGGATAAAGACAATTTTTTTCATTTTTTGCCCACCGGCTGTGATGTTCGCATAGTCTGGTGCACATTTGTCGCAGAGTCGCCCGGTGAAGCCTTTCCTACACGGGCATTGACCGTCCGGCCTGTCAGGCTGCAATTTTGTTGAAAACAATTTATATTATTATTATGTATAATTTCTCTAATCGAAAATTCAAAAATTTAATGCAAAATAAATTAGCAAAAAAAAATTCCCTGATAAATTCTCTTTAAACTAGGGGTGTACGGGACCGGGGCCAGTACTGAAATGTTCCATTTTGGTACTGAAATTTTGGCAGTTTTTCAAAATGCCTTCAAACCCCTTATAGTGGTCCCGGTTTTTTAACAATCATTTTTTAATTGTCCCATAGTCCCGGGGTTTTTTCTGACCGGGACCAAACTTAGCCCTGGTCCCTCCCTACTGTATAAACAAAAACAAAACAAAAAATTTTGCAAAAAACTTTAAGCTTTGAACGTAATCAAAAATTGCTTGCGCAAAATTCAGGCACTTACCAAGCATTGGGCTCCTTCCGTGCCGTTCACGTGACAGTCACATGGCCGACATTCCGGCGGATGATAATAGCCGGCCGCGCATTGGTCACAGTTTGGGCCAGTGAATTGGGCCAAGCATTCGCAGTTTCCGCTTTCTTCGGCACAGTTGCCCGTGTGTTTGGTCGGGTCACAGCGACATGCTTTAAAAATAGTTGTTTAATTAAAATAGTTTGTTTAGGTAAATTGAAGACAATTTGAGTATTCGCCAATTTTTTTTTATTAAAAAAAATGAAATTAAATCATTTTTAGGCTACAAAAATTGGTGGGGAAAAAATGCAATTCACGTTGGCACACGTCCAATTCCATCCACTGCTTGCCGGCCGGTCGGTAGAAGCGTGGCGTGCACTGGTTGCAGTTGATGCCTTGCGTGTTGTGCTGGCAGTTCAGACAGCGACCACCGCCCAAAGACCTTTAAAAAACAAAAATGTGCCTGCGCATCATCATAAAAACTAAATTCCTTACAATTGAAATAAATAAAAATCAAATTTTTTTGCATATTTTTAACAAAAAAAAAATTGTTTCCATACTAAAAAATCCAGAAGATAAATTTGTTTACTTTCCATGAATGTCCAATGAGGCGTTTTTCATGTCCAACTCCTGCTCATATACGCATTCGCCCGAGTGGCCATGGCAATTGCACGGCTCGCACACAAACGGGTCCGTGTCGTGACTTGCACGCCACTTCTTCTGCACGTACCCGGACTTGCACCGTTCGCATTGGTCACCCTCCGTGTTGTGCTGCACAAAATTGTAAATTTAAAATGTTTTAAATTTAAAAAAACAAAACGCTTTTTAGCACCTCGCATAAGCAAAGTCGCGCGCGCGGTCGACTCGGGTCTTGCGCCTCGCAGTTGGCGGAATGTCCATTGCAAATACAGCGGCCAAACAAATGCAATTCTTTGATACCGTAGTAATACTGTAAAAGTACCGTAATTATATTATACACATTAACCCTCAAAATATGCAAATTTCCCTTAAAAATCTATAAAAAATAGTAGTTCACTTTCTTAAAACCGTTCGATCAACAAAAAAATGATATTTTGATCAATTTAATACGAAATATAAAAACTGATCTGTTGCTGATCATCCATCATCAATCACCCTTACCCGTCTGGTCACAGTAGCATCCGGCGTGGTGTCACGGTTACTGTACAAGTCCATCAGATGGCTCGGCCTCAACAGTCGCAGTCGAACATTGGTTGCCTTGACGAACTGCTTGAGCATGGGCGACCCGCCAAAGTTGTTCTTTGACGGACGACCTTCGATCAGGTGGATCAACATTTCGGCATTCTCCATTGGCACCAAATTGCCAAACTCGCTTGAGCACACCACATCATCATCTTTTTGAATTGGTTGCAGAGAGCCGACCCCGAACAGCTAGAAAAAAGATTCATAATTAAAAAAAAGGATCTCTTCGAACTGTCCAAAAAATGCATTCCCGACAATTCCCCGATGGTCCCCGAACATGGCATCCCCTAATTAGGAGATCATTAACGGACTTTTGTGGTGAGCAATGAGTACTTTTGAAAATATGATTGGCATTTTGAACTCAATTTATTTATACAACAAAAAATACTTTCATTACTTTATTTTTATTTTATTTTTGGTGTTTGTAAATAAATATCACAAAACATATTTTATTTAAGGATGACAAAGACCTCAGAAATCTGGAATTTTTTTTTTGTCATTTTTTTGCTCAGCAAAATTTAAAATATCTTTGTTTGTTCAGTATCTTACTTATTTTAGAGTCATAAAATGCAGAAACTCAGCGCATTTTCAAGCAAAAATATTTAAGAAATTTTAAAAATTTAAAAAAGTAAAGTCAATTTTTTGAAAATTTTTAACAAAAAAATTCATAACGAAATTTGTTTGAATTGCGTTTTTAAAAAACGTTAATTAATAAATAGGTAAGCCAAGCTTGTTTCAAAAGTCCAATCATTCAGATTGAATTTAAGTCAAAAAACAAGTAAATAATTGACCACTAAAAACATTTCTAAAATTTTTATGAAAAAAAAAAATTATATTAACGGCCTCCATCCCAAAATTTGGGACTTCCCCGACTCCCGACCCCTGACATGGCCAACCCCGACTTTCCCGCCCCCGAGCTAATACTACTCTTCGTATTATTTGGACAAATAATCTTAATAATCAAATATATAAATATGCCAACATTATATATACACTAAATATGTACTTACCCTTGAGCATTCGGCTGCCGATGTAGCGAAATATTGCCATGTTTGGTAAGTTTTGCCAAAGTCGGCGCTGCGTTCCAGAAACCATGCGCCGGGCTTCGGGCTGTTCGCCATTTGGANTGTAGCGAAATATTGCCATGTTTGGTAAGTTTTGCCAAAGTCGGCGCTGCGTTCCAGAAACCATGCGCCGGGCTTCGGGCTGTTCGCCATTTGGATGAACATTGAGACAATTTGGAATTCCTGATCAGAGTGATGATCAAAATAAAATAACAAAAATTCAACCCTAAGCATCAAATCAACAATGCCTTGGGGTACAGTATCAACTCCCTGTGTGCATTATTCGAGTGACACTGTAATACAAGCCATATTATTGACTATATAGTTAGGAATACTGTAAAGAAAACACCGAAATTGCTTTTAGAATGGTGGGTACAGTATCAACCCCTGTGTGTATACTGTACAGAGCCATATTTTGGCCTTAGGATACCTATACTGTAAAAGCACAGAAATTGCTTTTAGAATGGTGGCTACAGTATCACAACCCCTGTTAGTGTGTGAATTATTCGAGTGATACTGTACAAGGTTATATTATTTCCATTAGGATACTGTAGACTAGCTTACTGTACCTGCTCCAGATCGATTGTGATGTTCACTTCGCTGTAGGCCATGCCGCGCGACAACGGCGGGCTCTGGTACCAGTTTGGCGTGCCGTCCACAAGGTTTGATGCCGGATGCGCGGACGCTGTGCCCGCTTCGCAATAGTCACAATTTTGGCCACCCTAAAACATAATTTTGTTTAAAAAAAACATTTTTTTTTGATTTGTTGTTCATTCTTTAACCTGAATGAATGATCCGGCTTCGGCACGCATTTCGCGAATACGCGTCTTGTGCCGTTCTTTCATTTGATATGTGTACTGATTGTGGGGCGTATAGCGGCTGGCACCTGCATTTTGAAATTGATAAAATAAATGTTTTCAAATTTAAAAACAAACAAAATATTGTTGTTTCTAATGCTTGGAGGTAAATTAATTTTGTAAATTAAGAAACAATTATAAAAAAAAACATTATGAATATTTAAAAAAATGCTTCAGAAATTTAGAAAATTAAGTTTTGAGCACCTAATTACAAAGGAACAACAAAAAAACATTAAAATGTAATTTTTATTAAATTTCCATTTTTTCCAAAAAACAAAAAAAATTCAACATTTTTTTATTAAATTACCATTTTTCAAAATTAAATTAAAATTTTAACAATTTTTTTTCCATTTTATTCACCTGCAATTACGCAGTACATCTCCCGTATTGGCCGTCCATTCACTTCGCCACAGGTTGAGCTGGCGCTGACCTTTAAATGTGAAATGGTCGTCAAGATTTGAATTTGTCGAGAATCAAAGTGCCAAAATCTTTTGGAGAGTCGTCCCTAAAATTGCCTACGACCTGACGGCCTTCGGCAACATTGAAGCTGGGCGGGGTAAGTGGGCCGAGACGGCTTGAACTTGTCGACGACGGCGACGGCACATTTTGGCACAATGCCAATGTGCAAAACAGTGAAAGAATTGGGAGCAGCAACAGCAGCAATTTTGTTGTTGTAAACTGGAGGGGCGACGGACCTTTTTTGTAGGCCCGAAACATTTTCGGAATGAGCAAATCGATGGCGCCAAAATTTTTGCTAAAAATGTTGAAAAAAAACAATAAAAATATTTTAATTATACTTTAAAGGTTGGACAGTTGGCCAAAATCGGGATGGATGTTATTAAAAATTCGGATTTTGGATTTTTTGTTTTAAAATGGAATCCGTGTTTAAGTCCAAATGTTTCTTTTTTAACCGGTCACAACACTCTAATTTGAATTTTATAATACACAAATTTAAAAAAAGTTATAGAAAAATCTGCATGAATTAATAACAAAAAAGTGGCAAAATGTCTTATACAAATTTCAAAATTGTTTTCCAACTTATTCAAAAAACGCTTTTATTAATTCAACAAATTGCCCTACGCATTTTTGCCCACCACAACCATTCCATTTATTCACATGACTTGACCAATTCATTCATTTACCTATTCCATCGTCGTCCCATTATTGTCCAACGACGGGCGGACGAACGGACGGACGATGTGCACACCC
>MEIZ01000161.1:103922-130523 GCA_001723225.1 Globodera ellingtonae | reverse complement strand
TAGAGCCCGGATTTTTAGGCTTGAACCTATTTTTTTTGCGGATAGGGTTTGACGAGAGAAGCCCAGAAATAGCATTTATTTCGAAAACATTTTGAATTAGAGCGACTTTTTAGTCAATATAAATCAATATTTTGGCATTTTTGAGAATAAATCAATATTTCGCCATTTTTGCGTTTGTAATTCCTATTTTGGCACTTTTCCCCAAAATTTTAAGAACATTTTTCCGAAAATTTCTTAAGAAATGCAATAAAAACGAAAAATATCCCCTTAAAAGTCAAAATTTTTTTTCAAACTAAAAATGCTCCCCTAAAAAATGAACCAAAAATGTGTCCCTAAAGATCGGTATTTTCCAAAAAATTTTACTTTTGATTATGTTTATAAAAATAAGCTAAAACATGTGAAAAATAATATATTTACAATTTGAAGGTTTTTACGCAAAAATGGACTGGATTTGGTTAGTTTTAGCACCTTTTTTTAGTCCCTATTTTGCCACTTTTTGGGGTTTTTTGTCCCTATTTTGGAGTTTTTAGTCCCTAAAAATCCGGGCTCTAGTTATTAATAAACACCGATTTACCTATATCGACTAAAAAAGTCAAACATGGACCTAAAATATGGATTAACAACCCCCCAAAATATAGACCAAAAATCCCAAAAAGTGCCAAATTTGGACTAACAAATGTGCAAAAAATTTCTAAAAGAAAAATTCTTGGTTTTTAACGGTACATTTGTCATTTTTATTGCATTTTTCTTAATAAATGTTGCGAAAACGTGCCTAAAATATTTTTTCTTCAAAAGTTTTTGAAAAAACCTTAAAATTTGCATTTTTCTTAAGAATATCCAAAAAAATTGCTGAAATATGGAGTTATATGGACTAAAAAGTCGCTCTAATTCTAAAATTTTTTCAAAATGAATGCATTCATGATTCACTATTCGCAAAAAAACATGTTAAACCATGAAAATCCGGTCTCTAGTAAGGAATTTGAGCAAAATCATCAAAAATTGGACAAATTTGCAAAAATAAATCTCAGATAAACGCAACTCACCATTTCAATGCATACAGTAAAATTTCTTTATGTACATTTTATCAAAGCATTTTATTTTATAAATTAAAAAATATTAAAACTATTATAAACGAATATAACTAAAAGTATCCATAAATCATAATTCAAATTTTGAGAAAATTAAAAGTTGGAATATTTATTAATCGAATAACATATCCTTAATGTGAATTAAAAGTAACATAAACACATCGTTTGTGAATCCAAAATGGTGTAATTGGGTCAATATTAGGGCAGGGTCGTACCTAGGGGGGGCGGCAGGGTGGCCATGCCCCGCCCCTCCGGGAAAACAAACAAAATTTATTGTGAATTAGGCTTTTTCAGTCAACTTTTAGAACAATTTCATTACCAAAACTAACTTTAATTTCCGAAATTTTCTCCGGAGGTGCCTATCGGCACGCCGGTCCCTAAAATAACTAAAATTTCTCTAAAAGCAACACAAATTGTAACTTTCTGGATAAAACGCGCTAAAATCGTCACATAGGCGGCTGTCGGGTCTTCCCCAAAGTAAAAAGCCGAGCAAAAGCTGGTGCTGTTTCTAGGTACGGGGAAATCTCGAAATTTGCGTCCCAAAATTTCAATGTCACAACGCAACTACTGCCTCAGGGCGGGTGATCACTAGAGCTGGGATTTTCAAGTTTTAAAATGTTTTTTTGGCGAATAGGGAATCATGAGAGAGCCCAAAAATAGCATTCATTTTGAAACATTTTAGAATTAGAGCGACTTTTTAGTCCATATAAATCAATATTTTGACATTTTTGAGAATAAATCAATATTTCGCCATTTTTCCGTAATAAATCAATGTTTTAGGCATTTTTCTTGAGAAAAAACCCTTAAAAATTACTGTTTTTTTGGACCAAAGTGCAAATTACAACATCAATTAAAAAAGCCCAAAATTACAACGAAAACGGAAGTAACGATCGAGTTCATGCTTTTGGGGGGCGGAAATTTTGGGACGCAAGTTTTAACTAGGGGAAGTGTGATGGAGTATCCGGAGGAGGCCTCCGGACAATCCGTCAGAGGACAATCCGTCAGTGCCCAATCCGTCAGAGGACAATCCGTCAGTGAAGGACAATCCGTCAGTGGACAATCCGTCAGAGGACAATCCGCCAGAAAATTTTTCTTTTTAAACCACGATTTAAATCATTTATTTGGAGGAAAATCGTGTCTACATGTTGGCGCGGCTTAAAAAACATCCTATATAATAAGATAATAACATAATATTAAATTTCGAGGACGAAAAATTCCATAGAAAGTTGGCACTGAAATTTTTGAATAACTGCTTTATATTGGAGTGATCCAGATCGGAATGAACATATTACCAAACGATTCCTCTCGTCGAGCTTAGTACGAATCCGCAAAAATTTTGCGCCGAAACCCAAAATGAATAAAACTGCTAGCGAATTAAGTTGGCCAAAAACTAATGGGGGCCCCTTTTGGTCAAATTTGTGAAAAATATTTTTTATTCTAAAAATAGGCTGAAAATATGTTATTTGATGCACTGCTTTACAAATTCGTCAACAGAAAATGAAAATTGATAATTTAAACCAGTTTTTGACACGATTGAATTTTTGAAATTTAAAGAAAAATTTTAAAGTAACACCAAAGCCGGATAAATAACTGGGGAAAGCTTATATGGGATGTTTTTAAGCCGCGCCAACATGTAGACACGATTTTCCTCCAAATAAATGGTTTAAATAAAAATTTTCTGACGGATTGTCCTCTGACGGATTGTCCTTCACTGACGGATTGTCCTCTGACGGATTGGGCACTGACGGATTGTCCTCTGACGGATTGTCCTAGCTTCCCGGAGGAATGGTCAGAGATGCCCGGACGGCCTCCCGTATCCCCGGCGGTCCTTCCCCAAATACTTCCCCATCAACCGCTTCCATCCTTGTGTCCGAAAGTTTATTCATTGCCAAATGTCGACGAAGAAGAAATGGTAAGCGGTGAAGAAAGAATGAATGTGGAACAATGGGGGAGAAGCCTCAGGAACGGCCCACTCACTCGCCAGCCCTCGCCCGAGTCGTGCCTGAGGCACGACTCTCGAAGAGATCCCCCATGGAATGAGCCACTTTGCTCCTTCCTCCTCGGCTTTTATGTCTTCTTGGGCCGCGCCTGGGGCCGGTTACAATTGTGTTGGGGGTGGGGTCCATAGCCATCAATCAAATTGTGTTCGACGTTCCATTCTGATACATTACAGTAGCACGGGACCGGGACTTTTGGCCAAAACCGGGGACCGAATTGATTTAGTCCCGGTCAAAAAAACCGGGCGACTAAATTTTAGTTCCAGAAAAAACTCGGGACTAAATTTGAGTACCAGCCCGGACATTTCAGTACCGGTCCCATGCTAACTCTAGTTTCAGCTGACCAGTTACTTTAATATGCGCTTTTTATATTCTTCACCCCTGCAGCCTCCTTGTAAGCTTGCCAAACCAGTCGGTACATCCAGATGCAAAAGGGCAGCCACACACAACTGAGTGCGCAAACGGCCATCCCCATTAGGCCTTTTTTGTTGTTCCCCTCCGTTATCAACACGTTGATGGTCCAGCAGAGAATTAACACTGCAATTAGGCTGCCCAGCAGCGTGAAAACCCCCTAAAATGCATGCGGTGTGCATGTATGCCTGCAGCAGTTTATTGCCTTCCTCCCCCATCACAAAAAAAAAACAACTGAAAATGACTTTTTTTCGTAAAACCAGGGATAACAGAAAAGATTTTAATGCAATTTTTGGGCGAAAAATGCTATTTTAGAGCAATTTTGGTCGAAAAATTGTTAAATTTTACATTAAAAAATTTAAATAAAAAATTTCCATTCTTAGTGGAATATAAACTTTCATCATTTTTTACGAAGACTGACGAACCCGAGAAAAGCCGAAAACAAAATTTTACTATGAATTATTATAATGTTCTCCTCAAATGTTTCAAATACAATGTAGGCACGTGCCTGAACTGCCAAGTAGGGAAGGTAAAGCTTCGGTTTTTGCCACTTCTGTGCCGCCAAAATCAACGCATTGAGGAGCGCGTAAAAGCACTGCGCGGAGCAGACCATTGCGGTCATCATCGTGTTCGGCCCGTAAGCAGAAATGGCGTACGCTGTTTGGAGTGCGCAGAAAGCAATGCCGACGATGGCAATCACACGGGCAGCTGTCTATAAATAATTAAATAAATCCTTTTAATTAGAGACCGGAAACTTGGACTCAAACAATATTTGGTCAAAAGTATTGGTCATTTTTTGGTATTGGTTTTTTTTTGGGTTGACCTCAAATTTGGACCAAACAATATTTGGACAAAAGTATTGGTCATTTTTTGGTCTGGCTAAACCCAAAATTTGTACATTACCAAAAAATTTTAGAAAACATAATAAAATGCCCAAATTTCCGATTTTTTAATAAAATTTTATTCAACGCTTTTTCTGACCAGTGTCACGTCAACTACAAACCGTCCCCACCCCACACATGCCAGCTACAACATCCCCCCTCCCCCAGGGTCTATCGGCAAACCCCAAAAACTTGGAAAATTTTCAAACGGAGTTTTTTGAAGCTTTTTTTCTTTTTAAGAATGAAAAATGACCGGCGGTGCCGACAGGCGCCGCCGTAGAAATTTTTAAAAAATTGGCCATTTTTGTTAAGAAATTTGAAGCAAAAATTCAGAAAAATGTGATGAATTTTTTGCAAAATTCCTTTTTTGCCTTATTTCCTCAAAAAACAGGTTTCTTAAATTAATAAGTTATTTCCAGTTATTTAAAAAACAAAATAACATACCCATTTTAAATTAAAAATATTTAAAATTATATTAAGAAATTTTTATTAATGAGAGGAAGTGCATGTGAGTAAAGGAAAAACAATAAATAACTGCGTGAACTCAAGCGGACTACCCAACACATAACGTAAGAGTGCCTAAACGAAAAACCACTAAGCCAACAATTATTTAGTCGACTCTTGTAAAAAAAGATTCGAAAATCATTTGATGATGCCCTCTTTAGGGGTGAAAATTCAACTGGAAGACACCCAAAAGTTTTGTACAAAAATGGGTTTGGACCAAACAATATTTGGTCAAAAGTATTGGTCCAATTTTTTGTACAAAACAACCCAAAAATTTTTTGAGAATGGGATTTTTGAGAATTCTTTTAACTTTTCTAATTTTTAAAAAAATATTTATGTCAATTTACAAGTTTCTAATTTCATTTTTTGTTGGACGAAATCAAAACCATAGGGGAGGCCCTTTGTTTTGCAACATTCCTAATTTTGGACCAATTTTAACAAATCTTGTTCAATCTTTAAGAAAATTTTCCCGCGGACCCTTTACCGCTTAAAAAGCTTCAAATCAGAGTCTGTTAGGAGCCACCAAAAGTTGGTCAAAATGGGTTTGCATTGTTTTTTGAGTTTATTTTGATAATTTATTGAAATTTTGAGTGCAATTTTAGCCAAATTATGCAACATTGGCTTAATTTCAAATTTATCCATCCATCTAAAATACTTACAAGCTTTAATTAATGCGTGCGAAATTTATGTGTGAAACGTCTTTTTTTGCCCTTATAGTTAGTGTGTGCGAAACGTCCATTTTTTCACTAGTGTGCGAAATGTCCAGTGTGCGAAACGTCCTTTTTCCCACCAGTGTGCGAAACGTCCATTTTTTCACTAGTGTGCGAAATGTCCAGTGTGCGAAACGTCCTTTTTCCCACCAGTGTGCGAAACGTCTATTTTTTCATTAGTGTGCGAAATGTGCAATGTTCAAATGTCCGGACATCCGAAAAGGCATTTTATGTTAATTTTCCTGCTTTATTAAGTGATGCCAAAACCAGCTTTAATTCGCTATCGGACAAAAGTTATCGATTTTGTGTGGGTCATTTTGGATTTTACCTAAATTAGATTTATATTGAATTTAAATGATTTTGGTGGCGAATTAAACACCTTTACAGATATCCCACAAAAGCAGTGCTTTGAGCCGTAAATGCTTGGCATGATGAGTGGAGCAGACATGATGACCCTTCGCTGCGTTGACCGAAAATACTACTATTGCACACAGTTATTCTAAATGTGTTGCATTTACATATATATAGTCGGGTAAAAAATAACGTGAAAACTGGCATCTTATCGTAAGCTAGCTGCGTGCCGCGCAGGGAAGTGGCAAATGCCACTATTTTGGAAATTTGCCACTATTTTTGCCACATTTCTACACTTGCCACTATTTTGCCACTTTTTGAACTTTCTGAAAATTTCTTATTTTTTAAAGAAAAAATGAGAATTCCCGAAAAAAAAAGTGCTCTTTGACATACAATTTGAAGTTTTGTTTGCAAATCTTTTAACAAATAAGAGTAAAAAATTCAAAATTTCTGGGCTGCGCCTATCGGCACCGCCGACCAGGGCTGGGCACAATCGGAAAATAAAATCCGAAACCCGAAATTCCGAAATCCTAAAAATCCGAAACGATTTTAAATCCGAAAAGCCAAAAATCCCGGTCCGAAATCCGAAATTTTTCAAGGAAATTTTTGCATTTCTGATAAAAAAGGTTTTCCTATCTTATTTGTGCTTCACTCCAATATGCAATAATTATTACCATTCAACTACTCTCGTCTAATTGAGCATTAAAAGTTTTTGAGAAGTTGCTTTAGATCTGGGGGGGGGGGGGTCGGCGGTGCCGATAGGCGCCGCCGAGAAAATTTTGAATTTTTAAAAAATGGGAAATTTAAAAAAGATTTTTGGAATTGTTTACTCGACCGTAAATGTTCAGAAAAAACCATTTACAAAGTCGGGGATCTGAACCCCTACCAAAAGTTCAACTGCACCACCACTCACCACTATACCAACACCAAAACCGGCACCCGATGCCGGCCAAGGGAAAAAAAAAATTTTTTGAAAAATGGCGAAATATGCACATAAATCGTAAGTATGCAAAATATGTACATGGAAATGCGTTCTTAAAGTTCAAACCAAGCTGAAAACACTTTTTTCGTGCGTTTCATACCGTTCTTAGTTCAGGAAAAAATATGCATGCGCGCATATAAATGCCATTCCTTTACTATGAGTTATTTTGGAGTGTTGGTTTGTTCAATACAAGAACCAATAGTAACAGCGCGGAGTGCACCGAGTGCAAAACTGGTGGCCGTTTGAAATACGAATTTCTGCTTCCGAAAGGCAGTTGCAAAACCTTGGCAACACACAGTTGTTCTCCTCACTGCATAGTAGTGCTGCACGAGACCCAAAATTTCTCGATACTCGAGCCCGGACTCGAGCCGAGCCCGATACTTAACCTCGAGACTCGAGCCCGAGACCCAAAAAAACCCGAGACTGTATTTTTAAAATTTTGGTTGAAAATCTCTTAACAAATTGAGTCAAATTTCTCGGCGGCGCCTATCGGCACCGCCGACTCCCCCCTCCCCGCGCCCAGAAGTTTTCAAAACAACTTGAATTTTTGAAAATTCCTTGACAAATATGCTCCTTCTGAAAAAATTGCTTAAGAAAATGCAATTAAACCAAAAAATAACTCCTAAAAACTTGTGGGAAATTTCTCGGGGTTTTTGGGTCTCGATCTCGGGGCCTAAGCCTTCTGTCACAGAACAGGAACAGGTCGAAATGCTAATTTTTTTCTTGAACCGTAATCTCCCAATACTCAATTATAAATATTAATAAAGCCAAGATTTCCAATCCCGCAGCGGGATCCGCAAATTGGTATGCGGATCCCGCAATTGGAAATTTTGTTAGTGAATAATGTCAGTTTATTCAAAATTAGCAAAGACATTTTGCCAAATCCTTCAAATTAAAAGACTCGATGCTCACAAATTACACAAGTGGGGTAATAAGAATGGGATTTTTGATGAAATGGAAAATATCGTCTGGTGTAGTGGGTATTGATGTATGTCGTAAGTGTTGTGGGTGTAGGTTCAACCCCCGACTGTTGCAAATTGGGTTTTTATGTCTTTTGATGAGGATTTGTATGGAGGAAACAATTTATTACATTTTTTGATTTTTAAAAAGTTTTTTTTGGGCGGCTTTTACAACTTTTTGGAATTTCCATTTTTTGGTTGGACCAAATTACAAAACAGGGGACCTTTTTTAACCTATAAAATTGGTAAAAAATGGAGTCAACAAAAATAGCCCTATTTGGTTGCAACTTTCTTAACAAATTGAGTCAAAAATTCCAAAAATTTTCTCCGGCGGCGCCTATCGGCACCGCCAACCCCTTCCTCAGCCCCAGCAGCAGAAGTGAAGCCAGATTCTCAAAAAAAAACAACTGGTGCTGAGGCAATCGAAGTTGAAGACAATGAGTAAGATATTTTTAATAACAAAAAAAAATTTTGGTTCACCCTTGACATTAAAAAAAAATCCCCCCATTGTCAATCTCGGTTAATCCCAAACCCGGTTTTCCCAAAAATCCCGGTCCCGGCCCTAGTTACAAGTAGTCTTGGATAAATAAGAGCTAAATGATACAAATTGAACAATTCGGTCCAGTTTGAAAGGTGTTTTGATTTTTTTGGTAAAATTTAAAAATCCCGCAATCCCGCGCGGGATCCCGCAAATTTAAAATGCGGGATTTGCGGGATTGCGGGATTTGCGGGATTAATCCCGCAAATCCGATCCCGCACGAGATTTAATTTGTAATCCCGCAGCGGGATCCGCAAATCCGATTTTGCCGCACTCTAGTCGAAATGCTAATTTACTTTAACCGCAATCTCCCAAAACTCATTCCAAATTTCCAAAATAAACGATTTTTTGTTGAAAAGTTAATTAAAAAAATTTTGGTACCGAAAACCGAAAAAGTACCAACAATTTTTTTTCGGTATTCGGTACTTTACCGAAAAGTACCGACTGACCCTTCTGGCCGGTCTCTAGATAGAACCTCTGATAAGGGAAATACGAAACAGAGTTTAACCCAGTGATTTATGGATAAACATTGTGCAAAAGTTATTAATTATGCATTTTTTAAATATTTAAGCTCAGAATTCTGTAATGAATTTTCACCAAAAGGCCATCTTTAGGGGTGTAAAAAAGTCTCGAAAATCGAGACTAAATACACGAGACTCGAGCCCGAGCCCGAGACCCAAAAAACTCGAGACTTTTCTCGAGTCAATACTCGATATCGAGACTCTCGTGCAGCACTACTGCATAGTGCATCGATTTTGCTTAAAAATATAATGAATTGGAAAGGAAAGAGAAAGAAATCACAGCAACTATAGTGTTAAACTTTTTTAGGAACACTGCCTTCCCGAACTTTTAAGTGCTAGAGTCCCAATCTGACTCGAAAAATTTTTGAAATATTTAAAAATTTCCAAAAATCAATTTTGGTCTCTAAATTGTTCAGAAGTGAAAAATAACAACGAATAGGCATGTAATGGCAGAAAACGTATTTCAAACGGCCACCAAAACTCTTAAAGGCATTCAATAACAAAGACGAAAATAGAGGCCCGTATTTGCCGTTTGAGCATTCGGTCGGCAGCGCACAAGCTAGGTCACATAGTTGGTTGAATCGAATTCCCCCAATGAAAAATGGGAATACTAACAGTGGGAAATGCAGAAGAGAGCCTAATACAACGAAATAGTGAAGAAAAGGTAAGCTAGAGAGACTGGCAGACGATGAAAGGAAGTGACACAGACGGATGCGAGAAGAGAGCCGAGCCTCGTGCAAGGAAATAGTGAAGAAAAAGCAAGCTAGAGAGACTATCAGCTGCCTTTTTTTCACCAGTGTAAAATATTAGATGCCTCCAGATTTAAATATTTAGTTATTTTAAATTTCAAAAACGCAATCTTTAGGTAAATTAGTGTCGAGCCAAATTAGATGCCCCTTTTAAAACGCGTCTTTTGCCCCGCCGGCGCATCCGACCTTTCCGAGCCAATTTCTGCGCTGGTGTTTTTTTAATGGCCGTTCTACCCGGCAGTATTTTTGGAAAAAATTAATTGTCGTTCTTTGCATTTTAATGGAAAATTTTAATCAATTTGTTTAGATTTCAAATTTAGAATAAACATTTCAGATGAAGTTGTGGAAATTAGAAATCAAACACCGAATTTGCCAAAATCGCACCGAGAAATTTCTTCGCCTGTCAAGTTGTCCATCCATTGTGCCGACTTGAACTATGCCGGTGCGCTTATGTCTCTAAACGATGGGTCAAATGCTTAATAGCAATTTTTTTAATTTTAAAAACCTATCACAATTCACTAAATTTTAGGATAACGAAAAACACCGGCTTTGCGCACAGATTATATCGAATAAATTTGAAATTTCTAAAATACAAAGTGACCCGCTTCTGCACTTGCAGTCGGCAGCACGCGCTCACGCAGCTTCTAAATATTTAAAATTATTTTTGGGGTTGAAGAAAATTATCGCCTGCCTTTACCTGAAAATGCAGTCCGACCATTTGCGAGCGCATTTTGGTCAGCATTCGTTCCGGACCGGTAAAAGCATAACGCTGCAGTTCTGCACGCACATTAACACTGGAAAGACACAGAATGCGAAACAATTCTTTGTATTGACAATTTCAATTTTAAACTGAGACTTTTTGCCCAGCTCGATGCCCTCCAGCTCAGCAATTTCAACCGCATCCTCCAGCGACATCACAAACACTTTGCCGCCACCGGCCGCCCACTTTGTTAGCCCCCGCTGGAACAGCCACTCGCGGTCCTCGTCGTCCGCCACGTAGCGGAAGGCGCACGAGTACACGCCGAACAAGTGGCCGCATGAAAAATCAGAAATAGACCAAAAAAGCCAAAAATTAATCCAAAATAAAAACAGTGGATATTTTGTGAATGCACCAAAATTTGCCCCCGGAGCGACAACTCGTTCACCTCCTCGACTGCTGAAGCCAAGCAACCGGTTCACTTTGGAAGCGATCACAAAGCGCGACTCACTGGTGAAGCGGCCAGGGTTCCACTAAAATATAGACAAAGAGATGTTTTTTCAACAAATTTTTCTGTGAATGCCAATAATTTTTTCCAAAATCTTCATTTTAGTGACAGAAAAACAAATCTATTTTTGTGCGCTTTTCTGTAAACAGATCACTTGCCTTCATCGCTTCAGCGGCGCTGATCGGCTGCTGTTCATTCATCACCGGTGTCGCGCTGTATCCCGTGTCCATCATGTCCGCCTTTTTGGGCAGTCCACGTCGCTTCAACGGTTGCTGGCGACAATCGGAGGCGGCGGAAAAACCTGAATAATTAAACTCGACATTTGGAAATAAAATCTATTTGAAATTTCAACTGAATATTTTTTAAATCAAATGATCACCGCCGGTGATGTTGAGCACGGACGAGTTGAAGCTGGCCAAACTGGCCCCGTCGCTTTCGTTCCCGTCATTGTCGTACAGAACCTAACAAATTTGGGGCAGAAAAAGGTGGTTTTTTTGGTTTTATTTCAATTTCCCAATTGCATCGATTTTGGTTCCATTTTTTTCATGTTTTCCAGCGATGACAATTAGCATCGCCAAACCTTTTTTTAAGCTCTAATTGCCCAAAAAACGCTAACGTCCGGCCCGTCACCTCCTGCGAAAGGCTCAGCAAAATGGAACACGCGAATAAACAGAAAGTGTTCATCGGCCATTCAACAAGTGCGCACCCCGCAACACATGGGGCACACGCATTCGGTTGGACAACACAGAAGCTCTATTTGTGCGCCTAAAAAGCACCAAGAGAAAACATGTCAGACCCCTCACACCAAAATGCTTTGGTAGAGAGTCTGACACGTTTGCTCTTGGTGCTTTTTAGGCGCACAAATAGAGCTATAATAAATTAAATTGGAAAAAATTCTATAGATGTTCACAGCGAATCTCGGAAAAAATAATTTACAACATCAAAATCTGAATCTCCACCCGGCGTTGCTGTTCACAAATTTTAGAACAGCCTATCTGTTTATATACTGTCTCTTATACACATCTAGATGTGTATAAGAGACAGGACTTGCACAGCGCATCTCGGAAAAAATAATTTACAACATCAAAATCTGAATCTCCACCCGGCGTTGCTGTTCACAAATTTTAGAACAGCCTATCTGTTTATATAAGGGCGCAAAATGTGGCCCCTAACGTAAAATGGGGGGGGGGGGGTGGCAACAAATAACAACGAAATTGGGGGTAAACATGTGAAATGTGTGGGGTGAGGAAAAATTGGCCGGCTCATATCGCTTACAAAAACGTCAATCAATTTTTGATTGACATCGTAAAATCAAGATAAGAAATGAAAAATTTATATTTTTAAAATAATTTTTCACTGGTCGCAAAAATTATCGCTATTGAGATCATAAAAATCTCGGTAAATTGCGTGATCGAGATTTTGACCGAAATCTCAAAAAATCTTGATCGAAATTTCGATAGGCCCGGGCTCTACAAAAAATTATAAATCCACTCAAATTTTATGTTTAAAAACTTTCAAAATTTGTCAATCTTTTTCAGTTTCCCACCTAGATATATGAACTATTTTTCATATTCACAATTAAATTTAGAAAAAATGTTTGTTTTTTATTTAAAGAATTGTTTTTCCAACTTTAAGAGAAGTTGAGAAAGCCATTGCTTGGGTCAAAATATTTTTAAATTTATTTTCAAGAATTTCATGTTTTTTTTTTACATTTTGTAAATATTAAAAAAATCACCAAATTTTATGGAGGCAAAGCTCCAACAGTATAATAATTATATAGAAACTTTCAGAATTTTTATAATGAACCGGTTGCAGAAATGAAAAATTCCCATTCTTTTTTGACCCAAGCTGGTGAAAGACAAATATTACGTTTAGGTGTATGGGTATTAAACGCAAAAATTCCGCGCATTTATCACATCCGTCCATCACTCAATTCATTTGTTCACCTCCACCAAAGTGTGCTGAAAACGAAAAAAAACATTTGGCAATTTTAATACAACAATATGCCAATTTTGGGCATTTTTATACAACGAAATGCCGGAATTTTTAATACAACAATATGCCATTTTTTGGGCATTTTTATACAACAATATGCCAATTTTTTTTGGGAATTTTTATACTACAATATGCCAAATTTTGGTGGAAAAGCACGCACAAACCATTAGTGTGGTGGGCTGGAACAGCATTTCAATCTGACACCAAAAAGGAAATAAGAATAAATGTTTCAAAGCCTTAATCCTCATCGGTGGCCAGTTTTTCAAGTTAAAAATCCCCAAGATCTTAGATTCGAAAAGTTTGATGCAACAATTCCGGCCCAAAAATGTCGGAGTTCTGGGATATGATAGCGACCCTACACTCGGGACGGAAGTGGCAACACTCACCTGGTCCACCTCAATGCATCGACCGCCATAACGATTCTTCAGTATCTACAAAATAATAAATTATGCAAATTGTTCTGCTGTCTCTCCGAACACCCAAACTTTGCTCGTACATAAAGAAACTTTCTGAAACGCCGTCGATCTTCAAGGTCCCGACGCCGCTGAATGACCAACACATTGTCGGCCTAGAGTAAGTACACAAAAAGTAGTATAGAGTAAATATGGTGTGGAATACTGTATGAATAATTTTTTTAATTGGATTATTCGACACCAAAAGCTTATCGCGCAATTGGATCATATGAGTTTAGGATCTGATCAAGAGGTGTCAGTTTCCAATGATTTAAATAGGTTGTCTGGGCACCGAGGCTTCCGGGGGTGGGTATGACGCGATTTGGGCCAAAAATCCCGACCAAAATTGTGGTTTTTTAGCTAAAACCTTTGAAAATTCGGAAAGTTTGAGCCAAAAACCCCGGCCAAAAGGTGGGTGGTTTCGGGTCGAGCTGAACCCTAATTTAGCGCAAATTATCATTGAGAATGTGATGATTAGATTATATAATTAATCAATCAGCATCAAAAAGGTGCGACCTCTTGCGCTATTTTAGCTGACGGGCCGCCGATGTGTTGAAGCTCGTAGTAGCCATGCTAAACACAAAAGTATTAGAGATGTATTGTAAAATTTTTTGAAACCTCATTTGATTCTTTCACAGGATGAACCACCTGCAGAACGTAATTAATTAGCGGTAGAGAAAAGAAAAAATGATCATTTTAAACATATATTGCACCACAAACCACAGTGATGTGCAGCTCTTGACTGTTTGCCAAACGTCGCAACATCCCGACAAAACGGTCCTTAAATTTTTGGATTTTGTACCAGGAATGTAACCAACCATTTGGGTTTCCCTGATTTCTAAGAATGCTCGAGACTTGAATAGCCGTAAATCGAGACTCGAGACCGATAACTTTTTGGCAAAAAAACCCACCAGGAAAATTATGCGGAAATTCACAAAAATTAATTTTCACTTTTGGGAGCACCGGACATTTTTTTTTGGCATCCGGTTATATCCCTGATTTCGTACTCAACAACATTAATAGGCGATGAATTGAACAAATTTATTACAAAAAACTTTTAAAAAACAAATTTTAATCGACTTGCAAAAATTTTTTCCAATTCGTGCCGAAAAATTTTTCACAACCTGTTGATGAATTCGTTCACCGGCACTCATTGTGTCAATGCTTACAGTTGCCAAATCGACGAGCGATTGCTTAAGCGAATGGGTGGGAAGTGATAAAAATGTCCACGCCAAATCCGTGCCGTTTCTGACCAAATTGTCGATGACCAAATGCTGCAAATAATTGTTTTAATTTTAGATACTGTATATTTAAGTTTTTTAAATTTGTAATGTAAAGCAAAAACGACCTGGGTGCCGCTGGTGATCACCTGGTCTCGGATTGCCTATCAAATTTAAAGTTTTTTTCAACATGATTTAAGAATAACAAAATAAAAGCATCAGCTAACACCGATGAACATTAGAGATCGGACTTGAGGAGCAATCGAGAATTTCAAAAAATCTCGTCCAAGAAATCTCGATCGGTCCGATCTCTAATGAAGATCGGTTGACCAGCCGGTTAGTTTAAATTCCAGAAATCAGGATTTCCCGGGACTTTTTTGATCCCGATATAATAATAATATGCAGCATTTTGCCCGATTCCGGGGAAAATGTGCACAATTCTAATCAACAACACTATGTGCTGAACTGCTGCCCTGCCCCATACACACATCGGCGATCTCTTTCAATGTTTTGTCTCGGAACTCGTCCGTCTTCATGATCAACAGGTCACTCTGGGTGCGCTCAAACTTGTCCAACCACATCTCAACCGACGAATGCTCATGGCGTTGAAGTGGAGCCCTGACAACAAACCAAACCATTTTTTTTTGAACATATTGCCAAGTTGCTTTTTAAACGACATGCTCTTAACTTAATCCATTCAAATCCCTCCAATGTGTGTTTAAAATGCCAAAACATTCATATTAGAACATCAATCATCAAACTTTTAGATCTCACTTAAAAAGCATCGACAAAGACAGAGACATACTTTGATCGAGCGGAAAAGAAAGCGTGTGAACGCGCCCGGGCCTGGCTTCGTACGTGTGAAGGCCTACGTGTGGAAGAAGGGATTTGAATGGATTTACAATAACAAAAAAACATTAATTTTTGGTGATCTGATCAAGCCGAAAATCCATTTTTTGCGAATCGAAACGGCGTACGGACACCGAATTAACAACACTGATTCTGTCAATTAACCCCATTCAAAAAACTCAAAAAAAGTATGGCCAGAAGAAAAATCTTGATTTTGGTTTCTGACTCTATCACTTTTTTAAGTTTGTCTAAATCGCAAAGTTTTCACGCGACAAAATTACCCTGCAAACTGGATGATCATCCACTTGAGAATCTGTGCTTAGGGGTATGGTATTGTATGAAGAGGCGGATTACGATAATTTCTGGAGAAAATGTGATCAGAATGTGTTCAAAAATCAACCTTGTCCTCGGGCATTTCGAAGTTGCAAAACATTGTACGAATCTGTTGGGGGGGGGGGGGGGGACAATATTTTTTGCACAATTTTGTGTTGCAGCGAGCGGGTCAATGAATNGGGTCAATGAATATAGCTCTGATGAACGAATAATGTTCGGGTTTCGAAAAATTTCAGACTTTTTTTGGGGGTGCTAGGTCGTTTCGTAAATTCCGCCACTATGGGCGTCTCGTAAATTCGCCAGGGCGTTTCGTAAATTCGCCACATATATTTTATGAAGAAGTTTTACATCATAACTTTATACACACCGCACTAAATCGCTTAAATTTTATACCATTGGAAAGCTCTAAAGGAGTAGAAAAAGCATTACAGCAAAGTTGAAGTGTTCTGATAAGTTTCAAAAAAGTTATAATGTAAACTTGCCAAAAATCGGGCTTTTTAGTAGGTTTCTGATCATAACTTTTTTAAACTATGATTTACTGCTTAGTTTTCATTTAGAGCTTTCCATTGGTATAAGGTTTAACTGATTTAGTGCGGTGTGTATAAAGTTATGATGTTTAAAACTATTTCATAAAATATATATGGCGGATTTACGAAACGCCCTGGCGGATTTACGAAACGCCCATAGTGGCGGAATTTACGAAACGACCCAGCACGTTTTTGGGGTCTCGCTTATGAAGGTCAGGTGAGTGCGGGGCTTGGGTTTTCAGCAAATTTTTGGTATCGAGTAGAGTTGGACAGAACCGGGACCGGGCGGGAAATTCCCTTTTTTTGGAATCCCAATCCTGGTTTTGACCAATCTCGGCCCCGAAACCGGGACCGGCAATTCCATGCCAATACCCCGGAGAAAAATACACCCCTAAAGATGGGATTTTTGGGCAAAAAACAAACAAAAAATTTTTTATCTTGCCTTTTGTTTTATTTTTGTTCAGTGCGCAATTCGTTCGATACCTATTGATTCAAATTTTCTTGCATTTTTTCTCGAAATTTTGAAATTTACAACGTACAAAAGCAGGGCTCACAGAGATTAAAATTATCTCTCTGCTGCCCCAAGGCTTGACTGCATTCGGGTACCCCGCCATACAGTATGCAAATTTGTTAATTTTACACCGTACCCCCTGACTGTACAAGTCCATCGCGTACTCGCACAGGAACGTCGTCTTCCCATAGTGGCCTCCGCTGATCACGCTGATCTCGCCTGGTCGAAAGCCCCTCAGGTAGTTGTTGAGCAGTGCGTATCGGCGCCATTGCGCGATGCCGCTTAGCCGGCTTTTGCTCTACAACAATGAAATTAAATTTTTTAAATTTTGAAAAAACAATGTCATTTTTGTATCTTTAAAAAAAAATTAAAAATTTTAGACTAAATTCAATTGATCAGCAGCCAAATGGTATAAAAATTAACAAAATTCCTCAAAAAAAGGTTTAGAATTGCATAAAAAAATTGAATTTTTCTCTGAATCTAATTTCAAAGTAAAAATTGTCCCATAACAAGACAAATTCTTTTTAATTTGGTAACTTGAACCCGCAAGACACCTGCACAATTTCGCCGCGTACCGCGTCTCGCAGGTCGCCAACCGAGCGGAAGCCTTTGTAGCGCACGCGGACAGCGTCTGATTGGCGAATTTTTAAAAATTTGAATAAATAATTTAAATTTCATATTTTCCAAATGTTTTACGAAAAAATTATTTTTCGTTTTTAATATTAAACAAAATCAAACAATTCGATTTAAGAATTTGGAAAACTATTTTTCATTCACTTTTTATAGTCTCATTTTTTTTTTGTATTACAACGCACGGGTTAAAGGAATAAAACAAAATTATTTAAAAACATTTAAATAAAAATATAAACAATTATTCTCTGTTATTCAGCTCAACCAACCAACACACCTTGAATGTTGTGAAGCACTTCTTTGGAGCGGCCGTCCCGAATCAGCTCTACCGGTCTCAACGGGGCACTTAATGATTTTGGATCACTGATCAAAAAAGGCTACCGGTCCGGATGCTCAAATGTTTAATACCTTTATTCAATCAAAAAGGCTTGAGAAGAGAGTTTTGAAAAAGCGGGACCAATTTCAGTCCCGAATGGAGTTTTCAGTACCAGAACCCACTCTACTCTACTTAAAACACATTGTGATCAATGAAAGAAAGCCCAGTAGCTAACGTAATGATGTAGCAACGTGTGGCGTTCATGTAAGAAGCATAGCTTAAAGGAAAAAGCAATTTAAATGCAAATAAAAATATATTCAAAAAATTTACTCTTTGGCAAAACGTTCATGAATGCTGGGGAACCTGAAAAAATGCCCAAACATATTTATAATATAAAAATTCGCAAAAAAATCACCAACCAAAGATAAACAAGATCAAAGTCCTCCAGATAGGGCAGCACCGACTGATCAAATCGTTCGCCTTTGGGCAGCGACAGTGCAGGAATGCCGTTGCTTGCATCGTACACAGCCTTAATTTTTGTTTAGGTTAAATTGCTTTTTAATATTTACTATTTATTTATGGTAGAAAGCCCCGAGTAAAATTTATTTTGCTTAAATAAAGTTTTTATTTCTTAAATATTTTTCTTGTTAAATAAATATGTATATGTTAGGGTAAATTTGGGCAGTCGAAAATTGTAGAATTTCCCGGGGATTCCGGAATGTTTCGGGATATGAAAAAAATGCCCAAAATTGCCGTAACATACACTAATTTTTTATATCAAAATTATTTTCGTTTGAAGCCCTCAAAAACTTGTACAAAAATGATTTGAAAATTTAAAGTCAAAAATATCTCGCATACCTATATTTATCATTATTAAAAAACCGAATATATTTTGTCATCATTTTTTGTCTTTACATTAAAATTTATCAATTTTTATTCAAATTGCTTTTAACTAGAGTTGAGCGGGATCGGGATATTAAGGCAAACTCGAGACCGGGATTAAAAGACCGGCATTTTAAGGTGAGAAATTAAATTCTGAGTTTTTCAACTCATTGCCTATACCAGTGCATCTCGCTCATTGGTGGTCAGCACGACGCGGTTGTCAAATTGGGTAAGCATGTGCAAGCCGAACATGCCGGTGAAGCGAACTTTGCTGCAAAATAATGAGAGAAATTTTTGGCACAAAAACAAAATCAAAATAGGCGGGAATAGGCACTGAAACCCAATAGTCAAATTCGGCATTTTTATGGGCATTTTTTACACAAATTTTTTGAAATATTTCAAAATAAAAAGAGTTTTTTTATGTTTTAAAATTTCTTAAGTCAGTCCAAAAATTTCAATGTTGGCATGAATACACAAAAAACCACTTTTAATTTATATTAATTAAACATCGAATATTATTAAAGTTCCTATTGATCAAAGCGCCCATTTTTACTCTTCCGTGCTGGGGTAGTTCTCCTTGACCAGCTTGTCGGCCACCCGTCTGATCAGCTTCAGTCCGGTGGGCAGTCGATTGCGCGTGGACGGGCCACGATAGCGCGGATAGCAGATCGCCGGCTGATCAAAGTGATCCATGTGGCCCTTCACATGGTATTGGGACAGTGTTTCGGCCGAAATTTTCTGAATAAGTTTAAATTGCAAAATATCAAATTATTAAAATAAATTATTTGTTGTTTATAGCTGAAATAGTTTAGTGGTTATGATTTGTTTCTTTTTTTTTAATTGATTAAAAAAATTCAAATATGATCAAATTGAGGTGATATTTAATCAAGCCTAAATGTGCGGTCGGGATCAAATTGACGCTGACAAGATTAAAAAATCATAAAAAACTTTTTGGCTATTTGAACAAATCAAAGAATTTGGTACAATTCGAAAGCATTATGTCTGTAGTAATAAAAAAGAGCTAAATAATCCAACTTACTAATCTAAGGAAGTTATGATTTGGCGCTCCATGTTCGCACAAAAAATTGCGATTTTAATAACTTTTAAGCTATACTTGGCTACCGGTCTGAATCCCCCCACGATGTCTGATTCAGTCCCGTACTGAAGCTAATATTAAGCCTAAGCCTAAGACGTTGAGGGGATTCGGGAAGTTTGGCTGTGGCGCGATTCGGGCGGGGGGGGGGTGGATTCAGACCGGAAGCGCTATACTTTTTAAAGAAAAGACGAATCGGTTAAGCTTTTGCTTGAACGAAGGTTTAATAAATAAAGAGTTTCCGAATGGTAACCAAAATTGTTTGAATGATGTTTTAAACTTGTCGGTGCCGAGTTGTACGGTGCCGAGTTGACCCGACCCGGAAATTGGGGCATTTAAACGAAAATGGAGAAAAAAGAAATTTTCCAAACTTACATCAATTCCCAATTGAGCGCGCAATGAACGAAATCTGTAAAATGGCAGTTTGAAAATTACGGCACAAATAATACCGATTTTTGTAATTTTGAATTGACAAATTATGCATTTTAAATAGCTTTGATTTAATTAAATAAGTAAATGTTTTTGCTTTAAAATATTATTTAAAAAATGGAATTTTGGCATTTAATTCCTACCAATGCATTCGTTTTGTTGGTTTTCGTAAAATAAATAAAAGCAATGTTGGCACTCACTCCGTCTGGTCCTCAACGTTACGAATCTCGCCCAGCTCAATGGCTTCTGACCAAATGTGGCGGATGCGCGGGTCCGATGCCGCTGCCATACTACTGCGCTGCTCCCGTTGGTCGACGGTGTCGACGATGCCGACGGATTTTGTGTCCTTCAACACTTTTGGCGAGATGTCGCGCCGCGGCATTTGTTGCGGACGCATCTGCTGATCTGCTGCGGTAGTTTTCTTTTGATCAATATATTAAGCGATTGAGCACTCTGATCACAAAACATTAAATCCTAATCGATAATCCAGACAGCCAACGGAGATACTATATATGCCCAAAGAAACAGAATCTTCAATTGGCTGAGTACCAGTTATCGATCGGATCACAGGACCCGTAACACAGTACCTCTGATCAGGTGAAAGCAATTCAGAGCAAAAATGATATTAGAGAGGTTTGCAAAACACTGATCACAATAAGATCGGGCTCGGCACAACCTAATCTGGTCATTAAATATAAATCAGGCCTGGGCTTGCTTCAACAATAGATTCTCCGTCCCATTATACCAAGGTCAAGCGCTTGCGTCGGCTCCTCAAAGCTCAGCGTTTTGCCTGTCGGTGCTGAAAGGCTCTCTTCTTCAAAGAGGTCGCCGCGTGAGCGGTCGCGCGGTGCCGGAGGCGGCGGCGGCGGCGGAAGCGATGGCACGTCAGCCGCTGCACTGCCCAAATCGCTGGTGCGAATCAGCAAATTGTCCGCGCTCGCCGAGTGCGCCTGTTGGCGCAGGAGGCGGCGACGCGGTGAAGCGGCGGAAGGCGCGGGCGGCAGCGGCGTGAAGGTGGCGACGGTGCTGCCAGAAACGGACAGTTCGCCAACCGGCGACGGCTTTTCTGTGCTAAATGAATGCAAAAGTTTTTTTGGGGGAAATGCATATTTTAGAAAAAATTCAAATGCTAAAAAATTTCTTCTCAATATTTTTTTTGCAACAAAAAAAAGCAACGAACCGAGAAGAAACAAAAGAACGATGAAGAAATGTTTAAGAATTATTTTTGCGAGTGAATTTGGCTGTAGGTGGACAATATGGCCCCCGAGGGGGGGGGGACCTTTCTTTGCCCTGAGGGTGTGAAGATAATTGCTTCCGCTTGAAAAACGTTTTTGCCACCCCTAAGGGGCTGTGTCTGCCTGAAAACGGCTGGGATAAAGCGGTTAAGAAGCAATCTTTTTGAATTGATAAAGAAACAAAATGGTCGACAAAAAATGCCAATTTTGATATGCCTTAAAATGCCCGGAAGGAATTTAAAATGCCAAAATAGTGTTGGCACAAAACGCTTTGGCATTTTTTTGTTTTTGTCCGCTCACAGCGGTCGATGCCGTTCCACGACTACAAATGCTTCGTCCGGGTCCGTCTCGGAGGGCGGTGCCACAAACAGTCCCATTTGGGTGTAGTCCACCACCCTGTCCGGCATGCATTGTTTGAGTGCCATAGCTGAACTGCCACGCACGCGGCAGTCCGCGGTGGTGCGGCATCGCGGTGACTTGGTGATGGTCACGGGCAGGCGGAAGAGGACACCGCGCGGAGGACAAACTTCAACGAAGTCATCATCAAAATCCGACCCGGTGCCGGATGACGGTGGTGACGAATCAACAGCATTTTTTGTTCCGGCACATCCTTTGGCATTGATTTTGGCACAATCCGCGCAGTGCCGTTTACGGCAACGGCACCACTTGGGCTGGGATTGGTCAACGGACTGCTGATGATCAACATCAGTATATTCGTCGTCGTCCTCATCGTCATTATCCAAGGTTGGCATTTGCTTCTGCGTCCATGCCGACGGCTGTTTTTGTGCCAATGTTGACGACCTCTTCCGTGCATAGCTTCGGCATTTCCGTGCCGGCACGGCACGAAGGCCGCCTCCAGCTTTGCCAAGCGGGCACTCTGCGAAGACGGCACAATCGCACAAGTCCATTTGCGTGTACACGGTAGAACCGACCACTGGCAAGGCAACCAAAGCTTCGTGTTTCTCCAACGTTTGATACTTTTTAGCATCACCATGCTGATCAAATTGCTTCTGGGTTTGGTTATAAGAGTTCAAATTTGTTCAATAAATTTAAAATTTTTGAAATTTTGATAATTTTTTATCGTACTAAAACACAATGTTTGAAATCATTTAAAAATTTAAATTTTAAATAAGCAAAAATATTACTTTTGATGCCGTATGTGTGGCTTTGCTATTTGTTGGTGCATTATAAAAAGAGACGGAACGATAGGGCATTCTGGGGGAGGCACTTTTGCGGGGGAGACAAAACAAACACGTAAGGCGCTTTTGCAAACTTTTGGGAATGACATTTTTTGCCAAATTTATTTCAAAAATGTTTCCAACTGTGCCTTTGCTCAAGTGGTTCTTCGGCACTTTTAAAGCCAATTCTGATTGACACTTTCTTATGTATCAGCCCAATAAAATAAGAAAAATAAAAATGTAATGAGAAAATCTACGCCCAGCGCCTTCAAATAAAAATAAAAGATTTTTTTCAAAAGTTAAAATTTATTTTGGTTTTTAGATTTTTTCAAAAGTTAAAATTTATTTTTGTTTTTAAACTTTTATTTATTTTTTTACCATATAAGTGATCATTATGACAAAAAATTGGATGGATTTTTTGTTTATAATTTTAGGTAAATTATCCGGCCCGGCATTAGGGAGGACCGGTCTTGTGATAATCTGATACCGTATCCAGAAAATGGGGATATATCCGCTGGTCCTTGTTTTTACCGTAATTTTTAATTTTGACAAATAGAATTCATTGAAATTTGATTAAAAACACCAAAGTGAGTACACTTTCTACATTTTTTTTGTTTAAAAATTATTTGAATACTTAATTGGTGATCAATTTTGACAATCATTCAACTCACAAATCAATTAAGCAACTACAGTAATTCAGTAACGCGTGCTTGCGGCGGATATTGTATGAAATGCGGGCGGTACGGTAGTTCCGTTTTTAAAATTTGTTTTTTGCTTGATTCACCTTTCGCCTTCGCGTAACAAAGCGAGCTTTCGACGCTGCGCCTGTTGATGCTGCTTGACCATATCCAGGTAGGCAACGCGATCGTACAGGTCCGTGTCGGGCTGTAAATAATTTTTTTTTAAATTCCAAAAAACGGAAGTTAGCCAGTCCCTCTCTTAAGCTAGACAAAAAAGTTTTAACTGTTTCTTAAACAAATTTAAAACTATCACGCAAATTTAAGAATTCGATTTTTGCAAAGCATAAAATGTTTAAGCAAAAAAAACACTCTACCAGAAAGGCTTTTTTTAAGTTTAGCGGATTAGAAAAATCGCGTCGAGATTTTTTTCAAGATTCTCGAATCCAACTCAAACTTTTAAAACAAGATTTTTGTGAAGAAATTTGAACGTTTCAACTCGAACTGGTCGTCACTAAACGACAAAAATTTTTCAAAATTTTTGTGGCTTTTATTCGAACCAAAAGTTGGTCCAAACTTTGGCGCTAAGACCCAAAACCAACCTCCTCCAGGCCGAGCACAATTCGTTCAATTTCCTCAAATTCCTCGTCCGACATTATGAATTTTTTTGTTTGTTGTGCACAAATTCAGTGTCAGCCCGGTGGTGTCGTGTCGTGTCCAACTGGCATATTGGCCAATGCAAAAAACCCCCCAAAATATTCTCTTCAATATGGAGGCCATTTGAAAATTTGTGGGTCGGAAATAAGCAATTTTGGCCCCACTTTAAGTGTTTTTGAGCGCACTTTTACACCACAATTTGTAGGGCTTCGCAAAATCCGGGGGGCTGAAAGGAAGTTGCTGAAGCTTTAAAGCGCCCAAAGGGTAATTTACTAAATTTTATGAAAATGCCTAGTCGAGAAAAATTGATTCAAATATTAGCAGGGGTATAATTCTGGCAAATAATCTCGAAAGATAAATATTCAAAATGTTATACTTTTTTCGCACAATTATACAAGCAATAAAATTATTTTTGAAAATTATTCTAAATCACAAATTGCTTTTTTAACGAATTTTTTTATTGAATAACGTGACTACTGTTTAATGGCCTTGACAAGAAAAAATACATACTTTTACGCGTTAATTGTGGCACAGAAATGGTAATTGGCCAAATTAGTTGCGCCATTATTTTAGTGGCAAAAAAGCAAAAAAAAAATTTTTGGTTGAATAATGGCATTGCTTAATTCGTTGAGGCCAAGAATGATGGTCCCAAATGTGGCCGCCTCGAAATCATCAGTCGCATTTTTGTAACTTTTTTCAAGTTGTATCGAATTTTTAAAATATTTTGCACAAAAATGCTGAACAAAACAAGTCTTGACGCTAAATTTTAAATTTGTTGAACAATTATTTAATGCTCACGTTAATTGAAAAAAAGGCGAAAATAAATTGAAAACGTAAAATTTCCCAAATTTTTTAAACATGAATTTAAAAAACCACTAACAAATAAGAATGGGATTTTGTTAAACAAGTTTGCAAATTTTTAGGTTCAATTTTCAAAAATTTAGTGCAAATTTCTTAACAAAACAACTCAAATTTTATAAATTTTCCCGACAGCGCCTTGCGACGTCGGACCTATGAATTATAAGAAACTATGCAGTAAAATCTCTTATTTGGACTTTTTAACGGGAAATTTAAATGATAAAAGGGTAGATTTTGGCGAAATTTTAGACAATTCTTATTAGTGTTAGGCACGATACGGTATTACCGCGGTATTTTTCGGTATTACCGCGGTATTTTTTTCGGTATACCGACCGAGAAAATTTAGGAGATTTCGGTATTTTTCGGTATTTTGAAAATTGGATACTTTTGAATGATTTAGTCACTCGATACTAGTCTGGTGTATTGGTGAGTGGTTTTCTCTTGGGGAGTCAGGTGGGGGTTCGGATCCGCACCGGTGAAATTATTATTTTTGATTTCGGTGAGCATTATATGGCGGAGAAAACAATTTCTAAAAATTTTACAAAATTTCAGATTTTGATAATATTTTGGTAGTGATGCATGAGAGTCTCTGTCGCGAGTATCGATTTTTGGTTCTCGTGGTCGAGTCTCGAGGTAAAGTATCGGGCTCGAATATCGGAAAATTTTGGGTCTCGTGCATTACTATTTTGGCAGTATTTACCAATTTTCGGAATTTTAATTTTTTGCTCAGCAATGGGTGAATTTTTAAGGAATGCAAATCTCAGCTTAAAGTTGAGATATTCAAATAAAATAAATTTAAAAATGCAAAAAATTAATCATTATTTTCCCAGGGGGATTCTTTTGGGATCATCAAAACAAGTTTTTCTTCAAACTCAATTGAAATGAACCCGAAAAACGATGAAGCTTATTACTCTACAAAACATTGCCAATAATCAATTATAAGTATTGAAGAAAAGTTTTGTTCATTTCAAATTGAAATTCAAAATTTCCAAAAAAAAAATACCGAATACCGGTCGGTATACCGAGTTTTTTTGGTCGGTATTTTTCGGTTTCGATATTTTTTCGGTATTTTACCGAAATACCGGTACCGAATACCGACCGAAGAAATTTTGGGATTTCGATATTTTTTCGGTATCGGTATTATACCGAAATACCGATACCGAATACCGAAAAAACCCATTTGCCTAACACTAATTCTTATCAAAAATGCATTAAAAACTTCAAATTTCCGCTCGATAGCGGGTCGGCGGTGCCGATAGGCACCGTCGGGTTCGGTTCGGTTTGGTTCGGATAACCAAAAAGTTTCGGTTTCGTTCGGATAAAGATTTGGTTTGGTTCGGATAACCAAAACATTTCGTTTGGTTTGGTTCGGAAGACCAAAAAGTTTCGGTTTTGTTTGGTTCGGATAACCTAAGTGTTTCGGTTTGGTTTGGTTCGGAAGACCAAAAAGTTTTGGTTTTATTTGGTTCGGATCCAAAAAGTTTCGGTTTCGTTCGGATAAAGATCGGTTTGGTTCGGATAACCAAAACATTTTGGTTGGGTTTGGTTTGGTTCGGAAGACCAAAAAGTTCGGCGGTGCCGATAGGAGCCGCCGAGAAAATTTTTGATTTTTTACTCAATTTTGTTAAGAAACTTTGTTAAAATTTTGTCAAAATCACCCATTTTATTTGTTTAAATTTCCTGTTAAAAAGTTCAAATAAGAAGCGCAGCGGTAAAAGTGATGCAAAATTTGGATACGCCAAAAATTTTGCAAAATATTCGTCAAAAAATTGTCAAAATTTGTTTCTCGATGAAAGAAACAGAGAAAAAATGACAAAACTTTTGGGTCACTTTTTTTAGTCATCCGAACCAAACAAAACCAAA
>MEIZ01000161.1:89938-102743 GCA_001723225.1 Globodera ellingtonae | reverse complement strand
TTTTTTGGTTATCCGAACCAAACCGAACCAAAACTTTTTGGTCTTCCGAACCAAACCGAACCGAAACTTTTTTGGTTATCCGAACCAAACCGAACCAAAACTTTTTGGTCTTCCGAACCAAACCGAATCGTTTATCCGAACGAAACCGAAACTTTTTGGTTATCCGAACCAAACCGAGAATATTTTATCCGAACGAAACCGAAACTTTTTGGTTATCCGAACCAAACCGATCCGAAACACTTGGGAAAGGTACGTTTTGGTCCCGCCGTTTTGGTCCCACCGTTTTGGTCCCGCCGTTTTGGTCCCGATCAGTTTGGTCTTTCCCCCGTTTTGGTCCCGGGTACGTTTTGGTCCCAAATATTTTTCACAGTAAACAACTTGTTTCCGATAAATCCGGACTGCCAAATATCACACAATTACTGCTAACAATATTATACAACAGATTATAAGTCGTCTAGAGGATCACACCTTTTACTTTTCAGAAAAAATGATGTAAAGTTTTGATTATATTATCAGCGTCTCTCTAAAATTTGTTTAGCGTGTTTACAAAAGACTCGACAGCGAATTCAGCTCTATTGCATTAAAGCCACCCTAGGCTTAGGCCTAAGCTTAGGCTCGCTTAGGTTAGGTTCAATGCGCGCGAAGCGCGTGGCGAGCGAAGCGAGCCGTAATAAGCTATCATCATTGGAGAGTTGTACCTGAAACCAGGATTTCGTTTTCATCCACCCTACTGCAAACTCGCTTAAAAATGTCCTTTAACACCTTCAAATTACAAAATGCCATATTTGACAGTCCGGATTTATCGGAAACAAGTTGTTTATGTGAAAAATATTTGGGACCAAAACGTACCCGGGACCAAAACGGGCGGGACCAAACTGATCGGGACCAAAACGGCGGGACCAAAACGGCGGGACCAAAACGGTGGGACCAAAACGATACCCACTCGAAACACTTAGGTTATCCGAACCAAACAAAACCAAAATCAATCAGTCAGTCCTTGAGGCTATGATAGCCGGCACCAACACAGAGGAGGAGTACAAAGATAACGATTGACACGCCGGTGAACAGTGGTTGTAATGGTTGACCCCATTGGGTTATGGTAAGTCCACCAAACAATACAAGCAGGATTACTAGAAAAACCATGCATATCACAACTTTTTGCACTTTTTTGCTTTTAATGGCACCAGCAATTTTTGCTTTTCGTCCTTTTTTTGGTTTGCCTTCTTCCATTTCTTCTACTCCATCAGCATCATCATTATCAGCATCACCATCACCATCTTCCTCATCATCATGATCATGTCCATGAGTGGGGTCCGCGCGCTTTCGTCGTCGTCTTTGACGCAATGAACCATTTTCGTGTTGATTGTATGCAATTTTAATTTCTAAATGAAAAACATATTTAAAAAAATGTTCAAATCCTACTAACTCTCGACCCCAAGGGCTCCTTATTTCTTGATGAAACGAAACGAAAATTAAATTCTCGGGAGTCGTTACCGACCGTAAAGATAGTTTTTATTTATTTTTACCATAAAATTTGTCGATTCCAATTTTGAACTGCCCCAATAGGTTTGTCATTTTCTCTTTGATTTCTTCGTCGAGAAACGAATTTTCGGCAATTTTTTGATGAATATTTTGCAAAATTTTTGGCGTATCCAAATTTTGCATCACTTTTAGTGCTGCGCTTTCAACATTTTTTGCTGATTCTTCCATACTTTTGCCGTCTTTCAATTGTTGACAAAAATTGTTTTGCAATTTAAAATTTTCATTCATTTCAAATTTTGGCTCAATGTGACACAAAACGCCAGAAACATATTTCTGAATCAATTTTATGGCCATTTCACTGTCAAAACTCCCCGATTCCATTCCATTGAACAGAGTTGGGGCCGAGTCCAACAATTCATGTCCCGTTTTGATCGGATCTAAAAAATTTGTAACATTAATTTTAGAATTGGTTATTAATAGGGCTCGGATTTATATGTGCTAAAAACCCCAAAATGTATGTTTTTATGTGCTAAAAAATGCGAAAATATGTGCTAAAAATCCCAAAAAATGCCAAAATATGTGACAAAAATGGCTAAAATCTAGTCAGATTATGCATAAAAACCTTCAAAATTCATCTATCTTTATTAATTTTGCTCCTACAGTTGTAAATATACTATTTTTCACATGTTTTAAAAATTTTATAAAAAATATCAAAAGTAAAAATTTTTTGGGAAAATGTCGATCTTTGTGGGTGGATTTTTGGTCCAAGAAAAAGTCAATTTTTAGGGGTGTATTTTTCGTTTTTATTGCATTTTTGTTAAGGAATTTTTGACTGGCGAAATACAATATGTACTAAAACTCTGAAAAAGCTTAAAATATGTCAGTAAATATGTGCTAAAAAATACCCACAAAATATGTTTTAATATGTGCTAAAAAGTCGCCCTAATTCAAAAATTTTTCAAAACAAATACTATTTTTGAGCTTCTTTAATGATAATGAATCCGTGAAAAAAATATGTTAAAACATAATAATCCGGGCCCTAGTTATTAAACATTTTATTAATAAATAATTAATATGAATTTCCATACCTTTTTGACCTTCGGTTTTTGGTGTCTTTTTTCCAGGCAACAAAGTTTGTGCCGATGCCAACAATTCTTTCCCCGCCTTGATCGGATCTAAAACATTTGTAACGTTAATTTTAGAATTGGTTATTAAACATTTTATTGATAAATAATTAATATGAATTTCCATACCTTTTTGACCCTCCGTTTTTGTTGTCTTTTTTCCATGCAACAAAGTTTGTGCCGATGCCAACATTTCCTGTCTCGTCTTGGTCGAAGCTAAAGCGTGCTTGCTTTTAATTAATAAAAATTTATAAACCTTTTTGAGATTGATTTTTTGCTTTCGTTTGGCAAATAAACACTAACAAAACGACAAATGTCAAATATCCAAATAAATTTTGATAGAATTTGTGTGAATGCATCATCTAAAAACTTGTCTTAGAAATTTCTAATTCTGATTTATCAGAATGTTCTGCCCAATCAAAAAAATTTTGGCCCCCAGACCATCACAGGAAAGCTCAATTCATTTTTAGCAACCGAACTCAAATTCAAACTAATATACATATCTATGTAAAATTTAAAAAAAATGGCAAATTTCCAAAAAGACCCGGCATCTGACATTTAAAAAAGGTAATTTGGCTCTCTGATTGGGTTGTTGAATTCCGATAAAACGCTTTACAAAAAAAATATATCGAAAGAAAAAGAATGAAAATAATTGAGGTAACCACCTATTTATTTTACATTAAAGATTAAAATATCAAATAAATGTGAAAAAATCTTCACTTTAGCCCTTAAAAATGCTTCCACACACATGATGAACATCCCCCCCCCCCATTGTTCTTTCTTTAAACTTATTGATTATGGGGGGGGGGGCTTAATTTGGATTCCCACCATTCAAATCCCATTGTCGTCATTCGCTGAAATTGAGAAATGATTATGAAAATATGCAATTGAAATATTTCACCATTTTACTTTTATTGATTGATTGAGTAATGGTGCTGGCTGGGTTACTAACAGGGATGGGCGGAAATTTATTTTCAAAAAGCGGGAAACGGAAAAACGGAAATATTTTTTTAAACGGAAAAAAGGGCCAAAAACAACGGAAAAACGGAAAACGGAAAAATTTTCAAATAAAATATTTTTTTAAAAAAATAATTTTAATAAATATTTTTTGAAATATTAACACTAATTATTTTTTAAAATTTTAAAGGATGTCTTTTTTTCAGCGGCCTTCTAAATCTATTTTAGGCTTTTGGGTGGGGGGTCGGCGGTGCCGATAGGCGCCGCCGGAGAAAATTTTGANTTTTGCTTTAAATTGTCTAATTCGACCTTTTGGACAATACAAAAATAATTAGAATATGCTTTGTTATGTATGTTTATGCCCTGTAAATCTAATTTGTTAATGCAAATAGAGAGTTTAGCCCTCAGGAATCAAATGCCGGCGCTCAGGCGGCCCGAAATTAGAAATGAGACAAAAAGGTAAATGCCATAAAGCACCAAATAATGCCCCACAACAGCAACCAGGGTGTGAAGATTAAAGAAAAAGATAAAGCTGGAACAACAGAGTGAATATTATTGAAACGGAAATGCCAACAGTCCCCAGCAGAGAGAATAATAAACATAAAGTGCAGATAGAGAGTAGATGAGAGTAACACAAGGTGTGTGTACATATGTTCCGATCACTACTGATCAATCATCCGATCACTGATCAATCAGTCAGTCCTTGAGGCTATGATAGCCGGCACCAACACAGAGGAGGAGTACAAAGATAACGATTGACACGCCGGTGAACAGTGGTTGTAATGGTTGACCCCATTGGGTTATGGTAAGTCCACCAAACAATACAAGCARGATKACTAGAAAAACCATGCATATCACAACTTTTTGCACTTTTTTGCTTTTAATGGCACCAGCAATTTTTGCTTTTCGTCCTTTTTTTGGTTTGCCTTCTTCCATTTCTTCTACTTCATCAGCATCATCATTATCAGCATCACCATCACCATCACCATCTTCCTCATCATCATGATCATGTCCATGAGGTGGGTCCGCGCGCTTTCGTCGTCGTCTTTGACGCAATGAACCATTTTCGTGTTGATTGTATGCAATTTTAATTTCTAAATGAAAAACATATTTTAAAAAATGTTCAAATCCTACTAACTCTCGACCCCAAGGGCTCCTGATTTCTTGATGAAACGAAACGAAAATTAAATTCTCGGGAGTCGTTACCGACCGTAAAGATAGTTTTTATTTATTTTTACCATAAAATTTGTCGATTTCAATTTTGAACTGCCCCAATAGGTTTGTCATTTTCTCTTTGATTTCTTCGTCGAGAAACGAATTTTCGGCAATTTTTTGATGAATATTTTGCAAAATTTTTGTCGTATCCAAATTTTGCATTACTTTTCTTGCTGCGCTTTCAACATTTTTTGCTGATTCTTCCATACTTTTGCCGTCTTTCAATTGTTGACAAAAATTGTTTTGCAATTTAAAATTTTCATTCATTTCAAATTTTGGCTCAATGTGACACAAAACGCCAACAACATATTTTTGAACCAATTTTATGGCCATTTCACTGTCAAAACTTCCCGATTTCATTCCATTGAATAGAGTTGAGGCCTTCTCCAACAATTACTATCCCGTCTTGATCGGATCTAAAAAATTTTGTAAAGAATTCGTCGGAGTTTGGTCGTGAGAGCTTATCCAGACGCTGCGCTTGAGTTAAATTTCAATGCTTTGGCACTTGGCGATCGGGAAGATGATGTTAAAAAGGAAAGTGCAAACCGGCTTCAAAAATTTCGATCTGAAATGGCACGTGATTTTTTTCGGGCAAACATGTTACCAATGATTCGGGACAAAATCCTTTATATGGAAGAACCCAAAACTTTGGAGGAGGCCGTGGCACAAGCAAAAAGAGTGGAGCAGGTCCAAGGAAATTTGGCAGAAGAATTCTGGAAACAGTCCCAGAGTAATAAAGCGGATGTTGCCCTGGCTGAAGTRAATGCAGTTCGAACAGAATTGAATGAGATACGCAACAACCAACGATCTCAGGACGATCAGACACGTTTCGGTCAAAATCAGCGAGAACAAAATTTTACTCCGGCAAATTCCTGGAGGGGCAACCGGYTGTCTCAAAATCCTTTTATGACCAGAGGGAGTTACAATCCAAGGGGGTTCAGAGGTCGTCCAAACGGATTTCAAAGTTACCGCGGGAATTTCAACTCGCGTGGGGCAAATTTCACCCCAATTGGCAATCGATTTCAAAGAGGCCGAGGCGGATTTGGATCAAACAGAGGAAATGCGCCTATCCAAGGGCGAGGCGGAATGGAACCTGACAGAGGAAGAGGCAACTGGAGGGTGAACGAAGTTAATTTCCCGTTCATCTGCCTGGTTACTATGGTCATCTCGGCGATGATTATACCATCCGCCGGACAATACCAGATTTGCCCAAGCCATCCGATTGAGGAAATTTCAGTCACATGAGCTTTCCAGAGGATCAAAACTGCACGCTTCCAATGGAAAAACCCCCGCTGGTCGCCCAAGCAAACCTTTATGTCCCAATTCGGATCCCTCGCCCATTTCCTGTTTTCAAATGTTGGAACGTCACAACAATCACCTGCACGGAATCATTCTTGCGTGTCTGGACGTTAGACCATCCGATAAGGAAGATTGAGAAGGAAGCAATTAGAGAAGATTGCCAAGCCTCACTTGACCATCTGCCCATGAACCGAGTTAGCGAAACTCGATGGGAAAGTCTTTCCCCAATCCGAAAAGAGTACGGATGGTATGGAGTAAAATGTTTTGACAACGTCCAAACCGTAATCGAGGAAGGAACAGGCGGAATTCTTGAAGGAAGAAGACTCGTTACATCCTGGGGTGATTCCCTGAAAATCGACAAAAATTTGGACAATGTGGAAAGTTGGGTTCGACTGCCAGGAGCCGTTGAACTGTTGTTATGGAGAATCCCGACGAAGGAATTTTGGCACACTCATTTTGTCCTGGGACCAGTCGAAACTGAGATCTGGCCAGGAAAGGCCATTGTAGTGGATGAATTACAATACACGTTTCCAATCAGCAAAAACCAGGAACGGAAAGTCCAAACATTCGGGGTTCCCGATGAAGCAATAAAAACGGAAGGCAATGTCTTTATTCTTGTAACGGGAAAACAAAAAAACGCAGCAGAAAAGGAGCGGGTCAGACGAGAAACCGATGAAAAGACTAATTTGGGCCAAAGAAAAGCGAATGCCAAACGGATTATTCCCACATTTTTTGGAGCCGAGGTATCGTATTCCAGGTTTGAACTTGGTGGACTTTGGTAATTGATCCATATTTCCGGTGTTACTGTTTGTGCGAAAATTTGGCCTTTTTCATCTACAATTTGTTCCCAATATGTTCCAATTCCTTCTTCAGACGTTATTCTCCCAATTTCTTGCAGGAATTCCCGAATTTCGGTCCCGAATGTTATTTTTTCTTGTTTGCTTCCGAGAAGGAGTTCAAAATTTTCCTCGAATAACCACATTGAGAGACATTTTTGTCCCCGACTATTTTGGAATACTTCCCAGTGATTTTGAAGAAGATTTTCCGGAATTGAAAACTTTTTTGTTGATTCAATATTGACCCAAATCATCTCATTTTCTAGTTTAATGGCCATTTTTGAAAGTGGTTCTTTGGCTCCTTGGTCTTCGTCTTCACTTATCTCCTGACTATCGTCTAAGTTCAAAACGGCAATCACCATATTCTCGCTTATCTCGTGTGTCTCTTTCCAACTTTGGTTATCAGACTCTTGCCTCAAAAATAAAACCGTTTTTTTTTCATTTTCGTCGTCGGATATTTCCAAGTTTTGGTCTCCGAATTGCTTCGTTTTGGTTTCTGTTTGTTCGGGTCTCTCGGTCTGCTCCTCAGCCAACTCTTTTTCCGAAAAATACGGTTTACATTGGTTCATATGAACAGTAAAGGTTGGCTGATCCGGATTCATCTCTTGTAGTACCAAATTGGGTTTTTCGATTTTGATAATTCGGAATGGACCCTCGTAGTTGTTTTCAAATTTGTGTTTCTTATCAGTTCTTCTTTTCAAAATTAGCATGCCTTCCATCCAAGGGATTTCCTTGACCCATTTTTGGTTTTGAACCATTCGACTCGCACAGTTGCGCAGCTTTTCCTGTACCATCTGTCGTACCTCTCCCATTTTCTTGCTCAATTCTTGGACATAAATGGCCATGTCCGAAAAAATTTCCTCAGTTTTGCCAAGTGTCGCTTCGCTTGGCAACAACGGATCGAAGCCATGCATGACAAAAAATGGTGCTTGTCCAATTTGAGAATTGACCGACGAGTTGTATGCAAAACACAGCATCGGGAGGGACGCAGCCCATTCCTTTCCTTTTGTAGTGGTAACGATCATGTCCACGACCGTTCTGTTATATCTCTCCACTTGTCCATTGGCAGATTGATGGTAGGGGACAGTTGTTTGGTGCTTAAATCCCCACGTGTCGGCCAATGACTTAAAAGTTGCGCTCAGAAATTGGGTGCCGCAATCGGTGACCACGATTTTTGGAAGTCCAAATAAACACAGAAATTTGTCCACAAATGCCGTTGTCATAGTTGAAGCTGATTGTTCTCGTAATGGAATGGCGGTCAAATATTTAGAAAAAGAATCGACGATCATTAGAGCATATTGGAATCCTCCTCTGGACGTTTTCAGTGGTCCCAACAAGTCCAAATGAAGTCTTTCGCAAGGTCGCGAAGCTGGTTCGATGGGGCAAATTGGTTCCGAACTCTGTTGAGCTCCAATAATTTTCCTTTTTTGACATGAATCGCAGGTTCTGACAAAATTCCGAACGTCGTCATCCATTCCGTTCCAAAATAAGTTCCGCCTGATTTTTTCTCTGGTTCTTTTCTCGCCTAGATGACCTCCTTGAAACGGGTTGGCGTGATATTCCTTCATCACCCGAGGTTGTAAGTGCTTTGGTACGCAAATTTTCCATTCGCCTCTGTCGATGGCACACATAAGTCCCCCGCAAATTTTCCACTTATCCAATTCATTTGTATCTGGTTCGTCATTTTTCAAAAACTTTTCCCAAATAATTTTTAGTTCTGAATCCTCTTTTTGGGCCGTTTCCATTTCTTCTCGCGAAATTTTGCTATCGATTTTAAGCGAATTCACACGAATTTCGGGGTCATCCCGTAAATAACGACTGAGGTGGTCACACAATTGGTTTTTCTTTCCTGGTCGATGAACAATTTCAACATCAAACGCCATTATTGCTAGTTGGTATCTGCTTAGACGACCTTCCAAATCTTTTCTTCGGAATAACGATGTTAGGGCTGAATTATCCGTAATGACTGTTGATTTTCCCGCTCCTTCCAAGTATGGACGAAAGTTTTTTAACGAAGCGCAGATTGCCAACGCTTCCAATTCAACAACCGAATACCGTTTTTCGTGTTTGGTGAGGACTCGGCTAAAATAGCAAATCGGGTGGATCTCTTCCTCTCGATTTTTTTGTAAAAGGCATTCAGCAATTGCTTTAATACTGGCATCGGTTTCCACTACGAATGGTTGGCCAAATTTTGGAGGCGCCAACACCGGTGAGGTCGTTAGCCTCTTTTTTAATTCTTCAAGTGCGCTGTCGTGAAGTGCTCCCCACTCGGAGGTGCTTTCATTTTTTGTTAATTCGTAGATTGGTTGGAGAATGCCGGCAAAATTAAAAATGAACTTGCGAAAGTATGAAAGCATTCCAATCAACGACCGCAGTTCCGTTATATTATTTGGCGGTTTCAATCTCTGGATTGGTTCCATGTCCTTTGGATCAATTCGCACTCCCTTTTCGGAAATCAAATGTCCCAAGTATCGTATTTCGCCCAAGGCAAATCGACACTTCTCTGGTTTGAGTCGGAAGCCAACTTCAGCCATTGTCTTCAAAAACGTGTTGATATCGTTGAGGTGTTCTTCTTCCGTCATTGATCCAATGATACAGTCGTCGAGGTATACCAGAAACGTCGCAGAGCACATCTGTCTTACTTCTTCCATAGCCTTTTGGAACGTTGTCGGGGCGCCCGCTAGGCCGAAGGGGCATCTTAGCCACTCAAATAAGCCCATGTGGCAGATGAAAGCGCTTCTTTCTTCGTGGCCCTTGGCCAGTCGTAGGTGATAGAACCCACTTGAACAGTCCGCTACAGAGAAATATTTTTTGCCGGAAACCTCGTCCAGGATGGACTGAATTCTAGGGAGGTAATAGGTGGATCGCTTCGTGAGTTGATTCAATTTCCGGTAGTCAACGCAAAATCGGTAAGTGCTGTCGGGCTTTCTAACCAAAACTATTGGTGATGCCCATGCTGACGTTGACGGCCTTATTACATTCTGTCTGATCAATTCTTTCACTTGTCTTTCTATCTCAGGTTGGAGAGCCACCGGGTACCGGTATGGTCTTTGTTGGAAAGGACGCGCGCCATCGATGAGGTCGATCCGGTGAATTGTTTTTCCCTTGAATAAGCCCACTTCTCCCGGCCTCACGAAGGCCTTTTCATTAGCTTCAATGATCTGTTTTAATTTTTCTATTCCTTGCTCACTGAGAATCGCTTCCTTTACAGAAATTCTTTTTAATATGGACTCTGGTTTTTCTTTGGGAAATTCCAAGGTTTGATCGGTCCAATCTGCTTCCGGTGAAATGTGATCGCTTTCCAGCTTAAATTTTTTCCATTCTTCATCATTCATGACCAAGGGATCCTCCTTTTGCACTTCATTGTTCAACGAGTTTTTTTGTGTGTCATTATCCATTCGCTCTAATGTGGCAAGCCTTGAACCGGCGTGGACCTTCATGACACTGTTTCCGTAGTTTAACAAGCGAAGTGGGATGATTCGAGTTGACCCGGGACTGGTCAAGCATTTTCCGACGCGCAGTGGGAAATAGTCGTGCGTCCATTCCATCGTAACAATGTCTCGTCTGGTCCGAAATTTCGATTTATTTGTCCCCACACAAACGAATCCGAGAGAGGGGGAAGAGTTTGAGTTTTGTGAAGTCGAACTTCAATTGGTTTTTGTTCAATTTTGATCGCTCCGACCATCGGAAGGTGAATATGTCCAACCCGGACCAGTCCTTGCTTAAAATTCAGGCCTATTTCTTCGTCTTCTCCTTGTCCACTGATATGATCCATCAAATCCGTTCCGATAATAGCTGTGCACGGGCAACTCTCGTCTTCGCTTACGAGTATTGGAAATTTTCCCTCGAAATGACCCATTTTTATGTCTACGACCGCTGAGCCGATGAAACGAATCGGAGTTGAGTTAGCCGCTCGTGCCTGGGGAACGTCTCCCCGTCGGACATTTAACTGGCATTCCTTAGCTGTGGAATGTGCAATGTACGTAACATCTGCACCCGTATCAAACAGGGCCTTGATACTCTTTCCGTTGAGCCAAATGTTCACATAACATCTTTTTTTCTTCCGTTCGGTTTGGTTGATTTGACATATTGTAGGCATGTAGTTTCAGAACGTATGCTCGCTGTTCCAATTGCGGTTCCTCTGGGGGAGCTGATGGCTTTGATTGTTCCTGCAGTTCCACTTCCATTATTATTGGGTGTCTCACTCTGTCCGCCAATTCTTTTCCCGTCGTAAAACAGTTTACCAGCGTACTTCCTACGGTACGGAGTATTTGAAAAGGAATCATCAGGCCGTTGTGTAAATTCGGATTTTCCACATGAGGACAGTGCCTCCCACAAAAATTAGAACGACGAGGGTGGTAAAGAAAATCCACTTAAGGTATTTGATGATCCCAATTGGGTCTTCGATCCATGCTTTGCCTTTCTCAATCGTGTTTTGTGCTTTTTCTTTTAGGTTTTCAACTTCCTTCTGTGCATTGTTCACCAGTATTTCGCCGATCTCGAAAATTCCGGATATGGAACCTCCATATCCGCCCGTTTGGTTCATTCCAAACAATTCTGGTGCCGATAATTCCAATTCGGGACGATTGACTCGATCTGTTAGGTCCTTCAGACTCTGCTCCAATCTTGTTTGCTCCGTTTCAAAATTGAACCTTTGGTGAAAAGCAACGGGTTTTGGCGATTGATAAATTGTGGTGAGATGAAGCGATGTGTTTTAGTCAGGCTCTGCAGTTCTTCATCCGTATGATTGAAAACAATTGCCCAGGGGTTTTTTCCATTTTGGTCGCAGTTCACTTCCGTTCCTCTATTCATCAAATCACGTGTCCCCGGTTTCACAAAGAATGTTTGTTTAGCCACCGTCACCGGCAATTCTCGAAAACATTTTCCTTGGACCTTTTGGTCCCATTCAACATTTCCAATTTTTGTTTGTTTGCATAGCGAAATTGTCCATTTCGGGTTATTTGGTGCCGATTTGGTCCAAAAAGCTGTGATATCATCGCGTTTGTAGAGTGATCGGGCTGCATCTTCAGGCATTTGTCGAGCCAATGCCTTTGCAATTGAAAGAGCATTATTTCGCTCGTGACAATCGGTGAGCCATTTTTCCCGGGCGGTTTGGACATTGTGTCGATGTGTCTTCCAGCTCAAATGGTTTAGTCTGGAATTTTCGTTTTCCAAATTCTGCTCCTGCCAAAACGATTCCGATTCCTTTTCTGATGTCTCCCGTTTGCTGACAGCGGTAGTTGGACTTTCTTCCTCCAGACCTTAGGCATGACAAATGGGGTTGGACCGGGGTTTATTTCATCTAGTGCTTCAGCTTCCTTCGGATTGTCCTCTTCCTTTTTGGTCAACTCCTCTAGTTTTTTGACAAGGCCAAGAATAGTGTCGATGGTGGCAGTTGAAACTCCCGTCTTAGCCGAAGGTTTTGTCGAGGATGTTGGTATTAATTGAGCCGGTAGGGGATTGATAAGTTTTGCTGGGCGCATTGTAGATTGGGTGGTGGCTGGTGTGCGAGTTGTGGAAGGTAAGGTGATTGGTGCGCGGGTTGTGGAAGGAATAGTGATTGGTGCGCGGGTTGTGGAAGGAATAGTGTTGGTGCGCGGGTTGGTGGGTGAAGGAATAGTAGTTGGTGCGCGGGTTGTGGAAGGAATACGGATTGTGGAAGGAACTGTGCTTGGTGGACGGCGAATTGTGTGAGGCATTGTGATGGGTGGACGAGGTGTGGATGGAACTGTGATAGGTGGGCGTGTTGCGGAAGGAATTGTGATTGGTGCTCGAGTTGTGGAAGGGATTATGATGGATGGGCGAGGTGTGGACGGGATTGTGGTAGGTAAGCGTGTTGTGGTAGGGATAGTGATGGTCGTCGGGTGACCTCGTAACACGTTTGGTTTTCTC
>MEIZ01000161.1:48603-59348 GCA_001723225.1 Globodera ellingtonae | reverse complement strand
TCCAAAAGTTGTGCCATTTTCTTTTTGTTTTTTTTAGCGAGAAACGAATTTCCAAAAGTTGTGCCATTTTCTTTTTGTTTTTTTTAGCGAGAAACGAATTTTCGGCAATTTTTTCACGAATATTTTGCAAAATGTTTTCCTTATCAAAATTTTGCATCAATTTTATTGCTGCGCTTTTAACATTTTCCGCTGCTTTTTCCATACTTTTGCCGTCTTTCAATTGTTGACAAAAATTGTTTTGCAAATTTTTAAAATTTTCATTCATTTCAAAATTCGGCTCAATGTGACACAAAACGCCAAAGGCATATTTTTTGAGAAATTTTGTGGCCATTTCCCCGTTAAAACTTCCCGATTTGATTCCATTGAATAGAGTTGGGGCCGTGTCTAACAATTCCTGTCCCGTCTTGATCGGATCTAAAGCGATTTAATTAATTTAAATATTTATTAATAAATAAATGTTTTCATTTTTTGCTGTCGTTTGACAAATGAAAGCCAACAAAACGGCAATGATTAATTTGTGTGAATAACACATATTCACTTGGCTAAATGTTTTTTAAATTTAATTTTTTATTATATTAATTAATGATTTGTGTCCGGACGTAGTTATTAATTCTTTAAATTAGGTTTGGTCCTCATCCACTTAATTTATGTTCATCGAAAGAGCTTAAATACGAATATTCCATTTGCATAATAGGCATTTATGACGTCCAATTTCTGATGAAAATATTATTCTTAGAGGAAGAATTGGTGGCTTCGATAAAATCATTCAAAAATATTAACAAAGATAATATTATATTACAAAGGGTTTATATTACTAAAATTGATTTTTTTTTAAAATTAATTAGACAAAGTATTAGCATTAAACATTAGAGTAATTTGGGCATAACGCACCCCATGTAAAATTATTTTAGTTTACTTTTTTGAACATTTTATTTTTTAAAGAAATAGTGTGCTAAAAAGAGAGAGTCAGACGAGTAATTTGGGCATAGCGCACCCCATCTAAAAATTATTTTAGTTTAATTTTTTGAACATTTTATGGAGGTTCCGCCGGCGCCGATAGCGGACATATAAATCGGAATTTTAAAAAAAACGCTTCAAGGACAAATTTGATTTTTTTCAAGTACATAGGCAACTGTAAAACAAAGACATTTATGTGCACTCAAAAGTTTATATTTGAAGAAAAAAAATGCGCATCCTTTTCAATGTGATTTAAAAATTCCTTTGCATTTTATGCTTGTTGTACAAAATTTTTAAAAAATTTGTTTAATATTTTTGATTTTTTTTGAAAGAATTCACATATTTTAAAAGGCATAACTTTTTTTCAGTGCCAGAAAAATTCGGTATTGTATTTTTTCATTTTAATTTTTTTTTATTATTCTGAATTAGGGTTGGTCGCCGACCCCTCGGGGGACGTTAAAAGGTATAAATTGATCAATCGCATAAAAAACATTTTGCCCATTTTTCTAATTGTATTTATTTTAGATTTTACATTTATTCCCATATTAATCACCTATTTATTTTATTTCATATTAATTTTTAAAATGTTTTTTCCAGTATGAGTATGAAAATGTTTTTTTAAAATTAATTTAAATGTTTTTCAAGGAGAAACTYCGTACGGAAGTGCTTGAGCCAGGCGTCAAGCGCATTTTTCCGTTATTTGAAGCGCTTTTGAAGGAGTCCGGTTCAGACTATATGCTCCCGTCCGGCTTGTCCATGGTGGACTTTCAGGCAAACATTTTCGGCGTTTGTTCAAAAATTTGAAATTTAAGATTTAAATTTGAAATTTTGACGCACCCTAACTCTCTAACCCCTTTCCTGATTGTTGTCTATTCAGGTTGGTAACTTCTTGTACACCTTCACCAAGACGGAGCCGGACACGATCAAGGCGCATCGCCAGATGGCCATCTCCGCGCAGCGACTCGAGCGCTGCACCATTTGAGTGCCGCGATTTTTCGCCTTATTTTTATGAAAATGTTCAATTCTTCAGTTGGGGAGGCCGGGGTTGGCCATGTCGGGGTCGGGGACGAGCCCTTTTTTGGGCTCGGGGTCGGGGTTCGGGGTCGGGGAGGAACCCTACAAAAAACCATGATTTTAGGTGCATTTTCTTGTCAAAAATGCTAAAATATGCTCCACTTACCATTACACCCCAAGGCATTCACTTAAAAAGAAAAAAAAGGCATTTTCACTTAAGAAAGTTTAACCTTATACAAAATAGAATTACGGCACCCTGAAATCTTAGAACAGAACAGGCCAAGCGGGAACAGCAAAACTCAATCGAATTCTTCAATTCCTTGTGGACTTTTTCATAAATTTTTAATTCGTGTTTTATGCCCGTTACGCTTTTTTTCATTAAAAACGGGGCATTGTTTAAGATAACCAGATCAGCGATCACACAAAATTTAAATAGTCGAGCAAAAGCTAAATGATATTGAATTAAGGATTTTTCAAATCTTTTAAGCTTAGAAAATAAATTCTCACCAAAAAGGCCATGTTTAGGGGTGTAAAAAAGTCTCGATTTTCGAGACCAAGTGCCCGAGACTCGAGACCGAGACTCTCGTGCATCACCAGCATAGCTACGTTCCCACGACGGTTGGCGTCCTCGAGGCAGCCGTAATAACGCACACGGGCCGCTTCATCGTCCGGGAACGTGATCGGCTGCATCCCAAGGCAGCTGAGTACCACGTTCATTAGCATTCGAGCTGCACGGCCATGCCGTCCTCGAATGGATGAACGCGTACCTGCAAAACAACATTTTTGCTATCTTTTTGAAGTCGTGTGCCACGTTTTAGAGTTTTGCCAATGGCAGCCTTACTTTCGCCCTCTCCCCCCGATGAGTTCTTCATTATCTTCAGAAGCTAGGTAGTTATCCATTTTATTCTCTAAAATGGAATAAATTTTTATAATGTCGGGTGGCACAAATAATCTTGTTAAACATTAAAAAATTAAATCTGTCGAATGTTTTAGCATTTGATAAATTCTGAATTAATCAAGAAATCTAATGAAAAGTAAAGAAAATAAAATTGATAAAAGTTTTGTAGATTGGTATTTACATATTTTAAATCATTTCTCAAATTTCCGCAGTTTTAATCTTCGATTTCATAAATTCTGAATTAATCAAGAATTCTAATGAAAAATCAAGAAAATAAAATTGACTAAAGTTTTGACACGCCTAAAAAATATTCCTGCTAAATTCCTGCTTTTTGCTTAGGCTAATCCTGCTTTTTGGGGTTTTCATCTGGTCACCCTGGTTTGTTGTCACCACAACGCGCACAAACTACAAACTACAAAGTAGTTTTTTATTTTTTAAAATGTTTCATTATTTAAATATTTTTTTTTATAAAATATTCTATTGTTTTCTTACAAAGAGTTTATTAAATTTGAGAAAAATGAAAGTATTCGCAATGGTTATGTTGCGTTTTGCGCTTATAATGCATTTGTCTTCACTTCTTCAAAATGGAACTTTGGCAACTTTGGGAGAATGGGAAGAATCGTGCCAGAAATTGGAAGAATGGAAGAAATTGTGCCATTTATGGGTCAATGTCATGTCAATTTCGCTAGGATCAATTACTTCGGTTTAGTTAAATTCTTGGTCCATTTTAAGTAAAATGAATCCCCGGTTCAATGAAGCGCATAAATATGAACTTTGTTTGGGTTTCGCTTCAATTTCTAGCACCTAAAATTGTTTTAGAATTTGAAAATGTTTGTCAACTTTTAAAAAAAAATTCAAATATAAAAATGAATATATCTTCATATCCAGACTTTTAAAAATGTTAGCCTTTTTCATTATTAATTTTGTTAATGTTAAATATCCATATAAATTTTGATTGAATTTATGCGAATGCATCATTTAATTGCCTAAATATTTTTTAAATTTAATTTTTAAGATATTAATTAGTAAATATTGTATTGGAAGGTTGTCCTGAACGGTGGGTGTAGGAAACATCTTATTAATGCTCAAATGGGCCCAAATTGACGGGTGCGGGAATCCCATTTCCGCCGGGCTCTAACGCACGGCAAATTATAAATTCTCAATTTTAAGGCAAAGGTCGGTTTTCAAGGACTTGTCCTTGCCATTCAAGGACGTATGGAAGCCCTTGTTAAGAGGCGTTTAAAAAAAGATTTATGTATAAATTATGAATTTGTAATCGGTGTCCGGACGTATTCCATTATTTTATAAAGGTTAATTTTTGTTTGACTGAAAGAGCTTAAATACGAATTCCATTTGCGTAGTATGTTTATTGGGCAACTGCGCAGAGATGCCATTGCCATTCCCAAACTCCAATTCAAAAAATCAGTGCCATTCCCAAACTCAAAATAATTCCAAAACTTTTGTGCCATTGCCATCACCAAACTACAAAATTATTCCAAAAAATTAGTGACCAAACTACAAATAATTCCAAAAAATCAGTTGAATTATTTTGTTTTTATTTGTTTCAACTCATGTCAACATAAAAATATAAACATTTCTTTTCCCGTGAACATTTAAATAATTAATAAAATACGCTCGGACACAAATCGAAAATTTTTTGGGCATTTGATTATTGCCGTTTTGTTGGTGGTTTATTTGTCAAACGACAGCAAAAAATGAATGTCAAAAAAGGCGTAGAACACGAATTCGTGCTCGGATTTTGCGAATGTCGAACCCCGAAACCGAATTCGAACATTTTTAGAAAGTTCAAAATGCAACTTTGTTTTTTATTTGATCAATTTTTATATTACACATTTCGACCCCATTAATGATTAAACCTGCATTATGAATTTTGAAATTTTTATTCGTCGGGACCGCATTTCCATACCATTGCCCTATAAAAAGCATTATATTATGTTTGCTCTGTTACAAAATAACTAACGCTTTTCGTATTGTTTTTTGTTTATGTTACGTGGCTAATAAATTTTGATTGAAATTGGTCGTTTCGCATTAATTGATCGCTTATATTGACGTTTTTTGAGTGAGTCGGGATTTTGTCATTTTTTAGGTTAGTCGGGATTTTGTCGGCACACATTTCACAATGCCTCCATCAAACTGTTATGGACGCAAATGCCTTATAAACAAAGTGCTTTAAAATCTGCGGATGGGAGGGTTCGAGAGTCTCGAGTGGTCATATTTGATTTTTGGCGCAGCCAACAAACAGTCCGAGTCGTGCCATAGAATTTTAACAATTCAATAAAAAACAGCCTTTAGTGGATAATTTTAAGGTTTTGATGATGCCATTATAGTGAGTGACGAAAGAAATGGGTAAAAGAAATTGTATTTACCCGGAAACCGGAAATCCAAATCCACCGTAAAAACGCAACAAATTTTTTGAAGGCAATATAAACAGCCCAGTGAGTAGTGACAACACATCATTTAAATCAATTTTATATTCACCTATATTGATTTTTTACAATATTTCTTCGATTTTAGAAAAAAATTTGCAATGGTTATGTTGCGTTTTGCGCTTATAATGCATTTATCTTCATTTCTTCAAAGCGGAACATTGGCAACTTTGGGAGAATGGGAGACATCGTGCCAGAAATTGAAAGAATGGGAGACATTGTGCCATTTATGGGTCAATGTTATTTCAATTTCGCTAGGATCAATCACTTCGGGTTAGCTTTAAGATTTCTAAATAAAATTGTTTGTCACAATTATAAATTTAAAAATGAATATTCATATCCAGACTCTAAAGATTTTAGCTTTTTTATTATTTTATTTGTTAATTAACTAGATGATCTAAGCAATATTCCTAACATCAATCACTCATTGGATGTGTTGCTTTACGAAGTGAACAAATTTCCACTCGAAGGAATGGACGAACTTTTGGATCGCCGACTGCGAGAACCTCTGAAAGTTGCAATAAGCAATTGTAATAAATTGTTGAATGAAGTTGAACATTCTGGACGGGAGGACAACCAAAAATATTTGGAAACCTTAGTGTCCAAGACAAGTTCAATTGCAAAAGGAATTGGCACGGAGTTCAACACGTTCATCTTCGAGGTGCAGCTGGAGCTTATCAAGAAGGTCAAATGGACGTCCGGAAACAAAAAAGAATTGACAAACAAATTTTCGAATCTTTGCGCATCGGCACAACAAATTGAGTCTTATTGTAACCCGGAATCGTTTAGTCGCGCATTTTTATGGGTATCAGGAATGGGAGGCCCTCCCTGTCAACCGGGTACACCAGAATTTGTTGAATATCTTGGCATACTGATTCTGAACGCAAAACTTGGCATTTTGAAGAGAGAATTACATGTTAAAATTGCTGGCTTCGTAGAACAACAACACTTTGATTGGAATGGATTTATGACATTTTCCCACAACTTTAAACGTGAATGGAATCAAATTGAACAACAAATTGACCAAGTGAACAATCGTGATCTTGCTTCTACAATGGCAAGCTGATTATTATTTTTTTGCTTTAAAGATAAAGTAGCGTTTTAAAATATATTGATAATTTATATTTTAAGAGAGTTTATCGTAAAGAGTTGAACGATTTGGCTCAGAACGCAATGAAAGAAACTGCTCCATTAAAAGGCATTATCACAAAAATGCTGGACCAATTGACCACAAAATGCCATGACGCCAAACTGGACGGTCCAATGGTTGCGATGAAAGAAAAGAGGGCATTGAAAGACCGTATCAGACGATGGCTGAACAGACTGCTCAAAAAATGCAAATTAAGAAATAAAAAAGAAATTAGTAATTTAAATTCGGCAGAAAGTCAACACCAGCAATTAACCGATGCATTCTTAAATGAACAAACCCAAATTGAAACAAAAAAAGAAGAAATAAATGCAAAAAAAGAGATTATAAATGACATTGGCATGTTTGATGGTGAAGCATATAAACTACTGGTACGCTTTGAACATGAGGAATTGGACAGTAATGATTTCTGTACTGAATTGGAAACGGCTGTTGAGCAAGACAAGAAAATGGTATTACAAGCATATCAAGTCAAGGTAATATACGGTACTTTTCTATTATAGACAAATTGTACGGTACTTTTCTGTTTTAGACAAATTGTACGGTACTTTTCTGTTTTAGACAAACTTTTTTTGAATATTTAACAACTTTAAATTCTCAAAAAATATTTAAAGGGATAAAAGTGTTGTCGACGAATGAAACGATGGATGTGACGTGACGTGACGGATGAATACGAAAAATGGTGTAGTAATTTGTGCAGTTTACGCATTCATTTTGTGATTTTGAATGAAATTTTCTCGAATTTTTCAGAAATTCTTCTTTAAGTTGGCCCTGCGGCGAATAAAATTTAGTAGAGGAACCTGATTTAAAACAGGGGTCGCATCTGTCCTTATTTATAAGATTTGTCCTTATTTCAGGTCTTCGTCCTTATTTTGTTCTTATTTTTCGAATTTTCTGAAGATTTTCATAAATTTTGATTCAATATTCAAATGAGAAAATTTCGAAGCGAATTGGACCAATTTCTATTACAAATTGAGTCAAAATCCTTAAAAATTTTCTGGGCGGCGCCTGTCGGCATGGGATAGGCCCACAGCTAAATTTTTGAGTGCGGGGGACGGCGTTCGCGCCTCCCCTTTAAAAGACAATCTTTTCTATGACGGTTTTACCCTGCTGCCATGGGGACTAAAAAGCCCAAAAAGTGACAAAATAGGGACTAAAAAATGACTCAATCCAGTCAATTTTTGCGTTAAAACCTTTAATCCATTAGTATTTATTATTTTCTTCTTGCAATTGTAAATATAATATTTAGCACACGTTTTTGAAACTTTTATAAAAAATATCAAATAAAAAATTATAGGGAAAATGTCGATCTTTGGGGGGGGGGGCGGGGTTTTCCCTAGAAAATTTTGTTGACAGATTCAACGAAGCTGGCATACAATTTATATGCAACTTGTGCCAAGAAGATTTAACTCCTAAACATGGTCGCAAGGGTACACCGGTTCCGTTGGAATTACAAATTTTGATGGCTCTCCAATATTTGGGAAGCAATACGTTTGAACTGCATGTCGGAAAATCGTATGGCGTTGCCCAAAAAACTGTTTCACTGGTTGTGAACCGCGTGTGTAGCTCAATAGCCAATCAATGTGCAAAATTTGTACATTTTCCGCAAGGAAACAACGAATTCCGCACAAAAACTGATTTTTACAATTACTGCTCACTCCCTTGTGTTTTGGGCGCAATTGACTGCACGCATATCAGAATAAATGTAAATATATTTTTTAAATAATAATTTTTTATGTGCTTAGAGCCCTGGCGCTGGCGATGAACAATCCTATATTAACAGAAAAGGATTTTATTCAGTTAACATGCAGGCATGTTAAAGAAAAAAGTATTTAATTAAATTTTGATGTTTGAGGCCATCGTTGATTCCAAGTGTCAGTTTATGAATGTTGATGTTTCCTGGCCTGGAGCAACACACGACTCATTTGTTCTTCGACAAAGCAGCACTTGGGAATTTTTTGAATCTGGACAAGGCGGAAATTCGATTTTGTTGGGAGATTCTGGTAGTTTCGAAAATTTTATTGGCTAAAAAAAGAATTATAGGATATCCGCTCAAAACATGGCTCATCACGCCTTTTCTTTCACCTGTTACCGAATCTCAAAAGCGGTTTAATTATGCGTTATCACGAGGGCTTACGTGCGTTGAACGGGCTTTTGGAATATTAAAACGTCGTTTCTCTGCAAATCATTCTGGCTACAGATTGCCTATCAAAAATGTTGCTAATGCAATTTTGACAAGTGTTGTTCTCCATAATCTGGCACTGCAATTGCGATTGCCCTTGTATGGCGAAGATTTTAATGAAGAGCAGCCGCCACCTTTTGATTTTGCCGAAATCGCAGAAGAGCCGCAATGGAGAAACGAACGGCTTGCTAGGCAAGCCGCACTTGAGAAAAGAATGGAAATCTTCACGATTTGAAGAGTAAAAGTTAATACATTTTTTTATTTAGTAACATTTTTTGCTTTGACTGACAAAAAGCGGTAAATTTGATTGAGAAGTGGCTGAAAAAACGCGCAATAAAGTCAGTATTATTGGAATTGAGTAACAATTTTAAAAATTAAATTAAAAATATTTATACTTAAAATTCGATATAAAATTTTATATCGCTTTGTAGAGGAGACTTTCTCCTATTTAATAAAGTTTATTTGGTATTTTTATCTTTTTTATTGAATTTTCAACAAAATTTTAAAATATTTGCAACCATGGGTCGGGTCAGGGTTGCATTTTAACCATGATCTCTGGTTAAATAACCATCAACCTGCTTCTTTTACTATCTGTTGCCAAACCAGCAACCATGGTGGTTGTATATCGAGGTTAAGTGACCATGAGCTCATGGTTTCTCATTTACTACCGGTTAACCACCATAGTTGTGGTTATTTAACCATTACCACCTTCTTTTACTACGGCCCCGGTTGGGGCTGACCCGCAGGGCGGTCCCGAACTGGGATAGGCCCACAGCTAAATTTTTGAGTGCGGGGGACGGCGTTCGCGCCTCCCTTTAAAAGACAATCCTTTTGAGGTGTTGGATCAATTATTGCATTTTATTTTTAACAAATAAACCAGTAATACAAAAAAAGCCGAAAAGCCGCTGAATATATTCTGATCACAGTTTGTTCATAATACATTGCCAAATGAACACGACAGACAAATTAAAATAAAGGTTTTTGCCTTTAGTGGAACTTTTTTAGCTGAAATGTGGACATTTTACAATTGTTTATTTTATTAATTGCCAATTTGCAGTTTTTTCCTAAGATTTTTCAAAATTATTTTATTGATTTCAAATTTTTAATCGATAAAAGCTCTGGTCCTAAGCTAGCTGAATGAAGCCTAACTGCAATATTTTCTCTCAAATATCGACAAAATAAATGCTCATTTGCCATATTCGATTGTTCTCAACAGAGATTTACCGAGATGCCCCTTAACTTAAACTGATTCTTTAAACAAATCATGTCTCGCTTATTGGGGAGGGTGGGGGTCGGCCGAAGATGGACAAAAAAACGAACAAAACAAAAAAAAAGCCGGTTGCGCGCCACACAACAGACACCGCCGAGAAATTTGTAATTCTCTGACGAAATTTGTTTGTTAACCAAAACTATCGATTTTTTTGTTTGCCGATTTTTTGCTTGGAAAAAATGGTTCTCCCCGTTCGCTGGCCTCGTTTCGGGGGTTCGCAAACTGAGAAAATGGACTAAATATTATAATCGTTGCTTTTCCTTTGCAATATAAAATGTTTGTTTGTTTTTGAAAAAAGAGTTTCCCATAAATCGTATTTCCTACAATTTGTCGAGAATTCTGAGGCTAAGTCCTAGCCCACCCAACTCATCGAGTGCCAATGTTTTCTTTAACCGATCGAGGAAAGTAAACAAATTTATAATCGAATAAAAAGCAATAGAGGAGTTCTTGAAAATGTCAGAAAAATTCAAAACCGAAATTAAATGTAAAAATAAAAGTAAACAATGAGTAAACCGTTCCAATTACTTCTCAACTTCATTCACATCCCATCAGTTCATTCATCAATGACTTAAAATTGAAAATTAGCTAGTTATTCAAAAAACTCATTTGGTCTATAATAGTAAAGTACAGTATACCATTAAGTACCTTACTGGTCTATAACAGAAAAGTACAGTATACCATTAAGTACCTAACTGGTCTATAACAGAAAAGTACCGTACAATTTGTCTATAACAAAAAAGTACCGTACAATTTGTCTACAACAGAAAGTACCGTACAATTTGTCTAGAACAGAAAAGTACTGTAAATTTGTCTATAACAGAAAAGTACCG
>MEIZ01000161.1:0-11592 GCA_001723225.1 Globodera ellingtonae | reverse complement strand
GACCCACCGACAATTTTTGAATGAGAATGAGTGAATGTTGCTGGCCCCTCCATGTCTGGACAAAAAACACTGAGTTTACAATGTCTTCGGAGAGTTGGGAATGGGAAGCAAAAATTTGAATATTTTCTGGATTATATGCCTCGAGAGTCTTGAGGGGATATTTGTGAATAATTTAAATAATTAAAAATAATGTTTCTTTTTGGTATATTTTCTTTAAGGCATTTTGTTTTAGGGATAAAAAGGTAATTTCGTAATAATTTAAAATGCGAAAATTTCCTTCAAGCCATATTTTCTGGATTATATGCCTCGAGAGTCTTGAGGGGATATTTGTGAATAATTTAAATAATTAAAAATAATGTTTCTTTTTTGTATATTTTCTTTAAGGCATTTTGTTTTAGGGATAAAAAGGTAATTTCGTAATAATTAAAAATGCGATAATTGCCTTAAAGCCATATTTTCCGGATCTTCATTACACATATTATGCAAGAGAGAGGGCTTTAATTTGCGGCCAAAAGGCTAAGCAATTTTTTCGCCTGAATATTCATGAATTTTTTTATTAAAAAATATTAATCGAATGGTGGTTGTAGGTAAAGATGCTTGTTTTGAGCGAGAATTACATAACTATGGGAATTTCGGACACAAAAATAAATCAATTTTATTTTTGAAAAGTCAAAAAATAATTAAATCATTTTCGCTTGGTTAATTTGAAGCAGTTCATCTCACTGTCGGGGATGCCCATTCGCCATGCACGGGCCAGGCCAGGCATGGTCGGGATTCCTATTTTCTGATTTCCAACATTTTCAGGGGTCGAAATTCCGATTTCCTAAATTTTTTAAGGCCTCGAAATTCCAATTTCTGAAATTTTGAGCAAACAGTCGAAAATTTATGGAAACATTTGAATTTTTGAGATGCATTGCTTTTGAAGTGATCAGTGAACAAAAAACGGGCGAGGTCTCGGTCTTCAGTTTCTTGTACAGGTTAGCCCAAAATGTCTGCCGGGTCCCCATATTATAGGCCAGTTAAAATTTAAAATTTTCTACAAAAGCAGAACGCCAAGAAAACAAAAATTCAAAATAGGGAAACATTACACTGTGGCGCTGTGGTTTTCACCGGGACGGATGATTAGCCCGGCAATTATCCCATTTATAATTAATGCCCCCCCCCTCATAATTCCCCCACCCCCTCGGGGGCCGATAGGGGAAACAAATATTTGAATGCAAAAGGGCCTCAGTGTGATGAGTGGTTGTTTGGCGTCCCGTCCCATTGGGCATTCATTCATTATTCATTCAATTGAATAGGTAAATCACAGATTCCAGCTTTTTTAAATTAGAATTTTAAAAATTCTGAACTTGGTTTAAACCCGCGCTTTAAGATTAAAGGTAAACATTAAAATCAAATTCGGAAATTTTTGGGCGTGTAAATAGATAAAAAAAAACAATTTTTACAAACAATGTGATGGTCTTTAATTTATGGATTAAAAGTTAGGTACTCCCAATTAAAATCGGATAATTTATGCAAAAACATTTGAACATAAATTTATTTTGTGAATTGGAATTTTTAAAATATTTGGTTTAATGCAAAAAAATTGGCCAATCTAATGGCGAAATAAATCAAAAAATAAATTTTATTTTTACATCTAATCCCGCCCTTGCGTATTTTTGGCATTGGCAGAGTCTTCTGAAATGCGCTGCCAAAACCTTCCAGCCAAATTGGATTGGGTTTTGGGGGGTCACCCAACGCCGGGGGGGGGGGCAAGTTTCCTTCCTTCGGAGGACCAATTGTGGCCAAATTTAACAATTGGAGATGGACTTAAGGACAAAATGTTGCAAAAAAAATAGCAAAATTCATTGACTACATAAATGGAGGAGATTAAAATTAATTCCATATTTTCTAAAGTTTGCTAAATTCTCTGTAAAAATTTGGGTTTTTTTAATGTTAAAACACAAAAAATTAGCATCAAAATTGAACTAACTTATTTTTCCATTTTCCAATTTTTCATTGGATCCAAAATCAAAATTTTTGCACTTTTGTTGAGTTGTGGGAAAGAGTGGAAATTTAATCTTAAATTTGGGTGGACGTCGCAGCAAATTGTTCATCATCATTTCATTTGTTTATTCAAAATAGTGTTAAAAGCCAAATAGAAATTTGCAATAAATAATTCAAAATATTGGCATTAAAAAAGCAGGACTTCTTAACACGATTTAGTAAGTCGGTCGAAGACAATTCGGCAATTTTTTCCTCATAAACTTTTTTACTTTTTTACCTCCAAATTTTCGGTAATTTTTTATAAAATCAGGAAAATTTGACGGGGTGGGAGATTGGTTGTCTGAATATTGGTATTCGAATTCCAGAATTGCTTTAATTGATGATTTATTTTAAATTGTTTTTAATTCCAATTAAAAGTCAAGGGGTTCCCGAAATTTATTTAATTTTTTAATCGGCGCATCAGGAAAGGTTGGCGCACCTTTATAGGGAGGGTAAGTCTAAAATGAATGTCCATTGATTGGTTTTGCTAATTGTTTTTTCAAAAAGCTGAGATTGATTTCTCAAATTTGTTGGTGCCGTGGGCAATTTGTTGGTAATTAATTATTCAAAGCACACTCAAAAATTCGGCACTTTATGAGCATGCTTGAAATGCCATCTTCCGGTGTTCCTGACTATGAATGGCACATTCACAACCCAAAACCATTGCAGCAGCAATATTATAATATTGGCTTTTTGGCCCCCACAAATATTGGGCCAAAACATTGTGGTGGTGGCCCCCGACTGGCCGGGTGGGTGGGTCAGATGAGCGCCTAATTAGGTTTTCCTTTCAGTCCCGACGCGAAGATTTGCTCTGTTTTGGTTCAATTGAAATAATGAGGATCGAATGACCTCTGCCGAAGAGAAAGGACAACATTTTTGTTGTAATTTTGGGGTTGGCAAAAAGTTTGTTGTTTTGCAAAGTGTAAAAAGAATTTTCCAAAAATTGAAATGCTTAACAGAAATGGCTGATCTTTAAAAGTAGGGTTCAGCCCCGACCTCTCGGGGACGGAAAAAGTCGGGGTCGGGGTTTTCGTCCCCGACCAAGAAAGTCGGGGTTGGGAGTTTTTCCCAGCAAAAACCTCGAAAAATTCAAAAAAGCGGGGTCGGGGACGAAAACCCCGACTAAAAAAAGTCGGGGTTCGGAGACGGGGCTGAACCCTATTTAAAAGTGTAAATTTTACACTGAGATAGAGTCTTAGATTTTAGTGAAAATTTTTGACCCCCCCCCCCATAAATTTCATGTAAAATTAATTGTCCATTTAAACTTTTCCATTTTTAAATTTATAAAATCAAAAAATGTTTATACTAAAAGTTATTTGACTTTTTAAAGCCAAAATTTTGGTTCCTTCATTTTTGGCATAATAGAAAATTTTTAAAACTTTGCAACTCCTAATACTTATGGCCGTATACTTTCCCGGCACATTCTTTGGCATTTTCTTCCATTTTCATTTAACATTTGTCAAAATTTCGTAAAATTTTCAAAAATTCCACGAATGGCAACGAGTTCATATTCCGCCGAATCCATGTGGCCATATACCACTTTGCCGGCACATTCTTTGGCCAAGGCCAATTCAATTACGGCACTGTCCGGGCCCCATCTTCTGAGGGCTTTGGCCTAAACCAATTTCCTCACATTCCGCCGACGGACGGACGTCGTCGTCCCATTGTTGTGTTGCTTTTACTTTATGTTTAAAGTTTGTCTTATTTATTTTGTCGGTTGGTCCGCCGCAAAACGTTGAAAGGCAGACAGATTGTTAAAAAAAAATGCGAACATCAAACATTTAGCGAACTTTGCTTTAGAATTGTTGACCCCAAGTTGAGGCCGGGACTTAAAGGGAACGAGTTGGGGAAGGGCTGTCTCATATACACATCTAGATGTGTATAAGAGAGAGGGGTGGGTTAGGGCGACAAAATTTATTGGTCTTTTACGAAGAAAAATAAAATTACTGGGGACACATAAAACACGATTAAAGACAAGTTGTAAAAAAATTCGATTAATTCAAAAGTTTCTAGGGTGGTGGGTTTCATGAAATAGAGGCCATGTTTTTTTCGACTGTACGGGTTAGGGTTAAGGAATATACGAACAAAAAACTCTCCCTTTTTTACTCCAATACTGGATAGACACTGTCAGCCCCTGCGGGTGCCCGGATAGTCCCAAGACAACCGGATGCCACCGTATAATTTGGCTCAAACTCGTTCAAAATCGGATAATTCAATCCAAAGATTTCATCAAATTCCCGGATTCTGGGCCCGGATAGGCCCCCGTTCAGACCGCTATATGTCTGTCTCTTATACACATCTAGATGTGTATAAGAGACAGGGGCACGGCAAAAAAGGTGCGCATTATTACGGAAAAAATCCGGCACCATATCGATCCCGGCTTTCACGATCCCGGTCAATCTCGGTCCCGGTTTTTACCAAAAATCTGTCTCTTATACACATCTAGATGTGTATAAGAGACAGGCACCATATCGATCCCGGCTTTCACGATCCCGGTCAATCTCGGTCCCGGTTTTTACCAAAAATCCCGGTCCCGCCCGGTTCAACATGCTGATCCCGATCCCGACTAACTCTACTTAATATTTAAAAGAAAAATTCAGTCCCAAAAAAGGGAAATTCAGTCCCAAAAAAGGGGAAATTCAGTCCCAAAAGGGAAATTCAGTCTCAAAAAAGGGGGAAATTCAGTCCCAAAAGGGAAATTCAGTCTCAAAAAAGGGGAAATTCAGTCCCAAAAGGGAAATTCAGTCTCAAAAAAGGGGAAATTCAGTCCCAGTCCCGCTCAACTCGACAAACAACGGGGATGGGCTGATAATTTTTGCTCATCGTTGCGAGACGCCCATAATTCAGTTGCGGACGCAATTTCAATTTGTTGTTTTACGCGCCCGCGAGCCATTTAATATGAGCTAGGGGTGAATGATGATAATTATTCTGGCCCCCCCGGGGGTGACAAAATTTACAATTTTATTAAAACGGAAAAAATAGTCAAAATACTTGAAATAAACAAAAAATTAAATTTTAACACTAATAAAGAATAACTTTGAAATATGTTAAAAATACAGGGGCAAATTGAATAATTTAAAAAATATTCAATTTAAAACGTAAAATAGAAATTTGGAAAAAAACAAAAACCCAAAAATGCTTTCCCGATTTTAAAAATGGCATTTTTTGTTGAAAAGTTCAAATGAAAAAAATGGACAAATTTTTTGTTTGTTGGGGTCCGCCTTTTTGCATATATTTTTGGCTTTCCAATAATACAACAACAACAACATAAACATACAAATAAGCCTGTGAAAAAATAATTTGATGAAACTTTTTTGCTGCAGGGGATATATANCTAGGGTAGCTCCCCGACCCCTCGGGGGCTGTCTCTTATACACATCTAGATGTGTATAAGAGACAGAGTTGATATTTAACCACTTAAACCCATATAAAATAAAATATTTAAAGCAAAACTTAAAATGATTCTAATGCAATTCAATCGAAATCTTCAAATCCTGTCTCTTATACACATCTAGATGTGTATAAGAGACAGAAATAAAATATTTAAAGCAAAACTTAAAATGATTCTAATGCAATTCAATCGAAATCTTCAAATTACTGTGGACTTTTTCGTATTTGAAATTTTTTTCACTAAATACGAGACGGGAGATTGTTTAAGTTAAGCCGATCAGTGATCACACAAGATTTAAATAATCGATCAAAAGCTGCTTATCAAGATGCCAAATTCAAAAAATGTCGGCATTCTTTCTACCAGCAAGCAGCAATCGGTTTCTCCATCGTTCAGCGGTCCTGCGGGCGTTGCTGCAAGTATTTCTGTAGTTGAGGCAGTGCATGGACACGCTCCACATATTTGATCAGCTCCGGGTACACCTTGATCGTGTCCGGCTCCAACTTGCCGATGGTGTACAAGAAGTTGCCGACCTGAATAGACGACAATCAGGAAATGGTTAGAGAGTTACGGTGCGTCAAAATTTCAATTTAAAATCTAAAATTTCAAATTTTTGAACAAAACGCCAAATGTTTGCCTGAAAGTCCACCATGGACAAGCCGGACGGGAGCATATAGTCAGAACCGGACTCCTTCAGAAGCGCCTCAAACAACGGAAAAATGCGCTTGACGCCTGGTTCAAGCACTTCCGTACGGAGTTTGTCCTTGAAAAATATTTAAATTAATTTTTAAAAAAACATTTTTATACTCATACTGGAAACAACATCAAACCAACGCGAAAAGACTATTTTTGGGCTGTATCATTAAAACATATAAGCACTAAAAACATAAAATCCGTTCTCTATTAATTACAAATTTTTTATTTTAGAAAAAAATATAATTCACTCTGTCGCCCAGCTTGGTATAAAGGTACGGGACCAATTCCGTGTTGGCGTCCTTTTGGAAATTGATGATTTCATCGGCCTTCGCCTTCTCCCACTCATCCTTTCCGGCCAATGCTAACAAAAAGTATAATTTTAAAATAATTTTGGAAATTTTCAATAAAATTTTACCAAATTTTTCTGCTAAAAAGCGCAAAATTGTCGTGCTTTGGCCCAGCTGCTTGCCGTCAACCTCCAACACCGGCGCCTTGCCGTAGAAAAATTCTGAACACCAAAAAATTGTCCCCGTCCCCGCAAACTGAGGCCATTTTTCGGGGATTTCCCCGACTTGGAACCAATTTTTGGCACTGTGCCAACCATTTACACTTACTCGACTTGTATTTGGTCGGCCATTCCTCCATGCTGAAGCGAACGTCTTCAAATTGTTGCCCAACATAATGGAGGAGCAGACGAATGGGCTCGCCTATACCGCGAACATCGAAGTAATACAATTTGTATTGGACCATTTTTGGATTTTTTAGAATTGATTAATTTCTTAATTTGTTGGGATTTTATTCGATCATCGGACTTGAGGACTGATCGAGATTACGATCGAGAATCTCGAAAAATCTTGAATCTCGTAAAATCTCGAAAAAAAATTTAAACGATCGAGATTCGTTCGAGATCACTGAAAAATCTCGAAAATCTCGGTAAAAATTGTTCGATCGAGAATCTCGAAAAAATCTCTTCGAGATTTTCCGATTTATGATCGAGAATCTCGACCTTAAGTCCAGTTTCTAGCGATACCCCTGAACACCCCCCCCCCTCTCAAAATATAGCGTTTCAAATAAGGTGGTAAACAAATTTTGTTGGGGGTGGCGAGTACTATTTGGGGGGGGGGATGCGAATATTGGAGCTAAGTGTCGGCAAATTGGGCTATGGGGAGCGCTTGAATGGGGCCGATCTCGCGCTTATCCCTTAGGCTGTGAGGCTCGCATGTGCGGTTGGTGATTTATATTTTTCGTTGCTGTGACGTCCAGTTTTCCTACTAGTAAAAATAGAGAAAAAAAAAAGGAAGAAATAGTGAAGGGGAAGGAGAGAGCAGAGTGTCCCACCTCTTTTTTCTCTCTTCCTTTTTACTATTCTCTGTTTACCATTAGGAAAACGGGACGCCACAGCAACGCTAAATATAATCTCAGAGCCCCATGCGAGCCCCCACAGCCCCATTTAAGGGCTCAACGAGAGAGATCAGCCCCATTCAAGCGGCCCCATAGCCCCAATTTGACGACCCGTAATTGGAGTTGGAGCAGTTCAGAGACTCGAATCAAATCAATAAATGTGTTTGAWGAGGAAGCAGAGAAAGTGAATATGACCCTCCCATAAAATACTGTGGTCATCACAAAAATCGTCCCTCGGATGACGACGAAAAATGCGAGATTTCTGTGACCGGCGGGCGAATTTGTCGGACAGACAAAGTAAAGCACCAGGCCCAAGCTTTTTGCGCGTAAATGAATAAAATGAATTCGAAATGAATGCATTTGGTGGAGGCTATTCAAATTCTCGTCCTTTAAATAGCAAACAAAAATATCTGTTTTATGTTGTAGTTTGTGCGGGCGCGCGCGTTGTGGTGACAACAAACTACACAAAAACTTTAACGGCGGGCGCTCTCTATTTTGTGTTACCTATATTTTGGTTTGGGTACAAAATTATATTAATCGATTGGGCACAAGAATATATTTAAGGTGTGTCATAAGTAGGGTGGGGATTTTTAGGCTTGAAAAATCTCGAAATAGGCGCCTAAATAGGCTCCAAAAAGTGCCAAAAAAGGCTCCAAAAATTGAGTTAACAAGCAAAAATAGGCTCGGAAAAATGTGTGTAAAAATAAAAATAATCGCTTAAAAACTTTTTTTTACAAGTGAAAATTATCAATCCGTAGGGCTGCTATTTTAGGCAAGAAAAATTGCAAAAAAAAGCCTAAAAAGCATGAATTTTATGAAGGATCCTGACAAAAAAAAAATTCAAATTTTATTGTATTTTTTATGAAAAATTTTTCAAAAAATTAGTGATCTTGGCAAGAATTCAAAAATTGAATTTTATTTGCATTTTTCTTAAGGAATTTTGGACAAAATGCCAAAGGTTCAAAAAATCTTAAAATACCCAAAATAGGCTTGAGCCTATTTTAGGCTCGAAAAGTCCAAAATAGGCTTTTTTAGGCTCGGATAGGCTCGTTAAAACGATAAATTTTCCGACTAAAAACATGTTTTTCGTGCATAACTCGTTAAAACAAAGCTGCAGAAAAAATAGGCTTAAGCCTAAAAATCCCCACCCTAGTCATAAGATTTTGAGTCTCTAGATTTTTCTAAAACTGAAAATTAAATTTTAAAAATTGTTGTCAACAATTGCAAACGGCAAAAGTATGGAATAAGCAGCGGAACATGTTAAAAGCTCAGCAATAAATTTGATGAAAAATTTGGATAAGCCAAACATTTTGAAATAGGGCACGGATTTTTCTATATATGGAATAAAAATCGCAAAATATATTTTTAGTGGTGCATCTTTTTTTGGGAATGTAAACTCCAACTTATTGCTTTATTTTTAATTATTGTATGTAAAGGAAAAAACAATCAAAAAATTTAAATGAAAAAAAGGCAAAAAATTTGGAACGCTTCACGAATTTGCGTGTCATCCTTGCGCAGGGGCCATGCTAATCTTCTCTGTATTGTTCCAATTTTAGTACATGTCCATTTGGAATGAACGGAGTTGTGGAGCGTCCCATTCTTTACATATGAAAGAAGCGAATGTTCAATAAATAATTTGATGGGTTCAAGAAAGGGAGAGAAAAGAGCGAATGAATGCACTCACTCTCTCTCAACTTTCTTTCTCTGTCACGTACTCTCTCACTATTACTCTCTATTCTCTTTTTGCTCTTTTATTCAGCCTAATTTAACTGAGTCTTTTTACTCTCTTTCCCTCCTTTTTATAAGACAGACTGCTGCTTTCTCTGTGTCTCAGTTCCAGGAGAAGGTAGAGAGAGAAAGGAAATGTACGAAAACAGAAAGGTTATACAAAGCAATCAAACGAAATAGTGCACATCTTGAGTGAAAAGAAACGAGGGCATCAGTGAGAGAGAGTGCATATTTAACTCTCTTTTCTCCTCCCACCCTTCCCCCTTTTGCACCCCATCGGACATTTACCTCGCCCATTGCTTGTCCGTTGGCTGTGCGGCCTTCCATAAACTTACCTGGCTGGGGAGTTCCTGCGATCACTGAGGCAGGACTCCTGTGGCGAGGCTCCACCATTGCACTTTCGGTTGGGGCTGACCCGCAGGGCGGTCCCGAACTGGGATAGGCCCACAGCTAAATTTTTGAGTGCGGGGGACGGCGTTCGCGCCTCCCCTTTAAAATCGAGAGTTAAACTGTTTCCGCGATGTGCAAATTTTAATGCTCGTTGTATTACGATCTGATTCCATCTTGTGATTGGGTTAAACTCTTAAATTACATAATAATTTCAATTCGTCGTATGACAATCATCGACGAAGCATATGATGAGCCAGCGCTTTTGGAGGGAGTGATCTTCTAAAAGAATTCAAGTTAAATTTTTTCAATTTTATTTTAAAATGATTTTTAATGTGAGCGGCCAATTTTCTTAAATTTTGGAGTTTTAATAGAAATTCCCAAATTTAAAAAAAGAACCCAAAAGGAAAAACCTGATACCTCCTAAATAAGGTATTATGGCCACCCTGTGCCCGAAGCTAGCAGAATCTATACATAAGTATTAATTAGGGTAGCTCCCCGACCCCTCGGGGGCGGAAAAGTCGGGGTCGGGGTTGGCCATGGTCGGGGGTCGGGGTCGGGGTTCGGGGTTCGGGGTTGAAGAAAATTTTGTTCATAAAAATTTTTTCTTAAATAAAAATTTCAGCATTTTTTCCATAAAAATTGCAGCAATGTCTTCACTAGGCTAGCATAAAATATAATTTATTTTTAATTCCGTTCACTTTAAAAATCTCAAGAGTGAAGAGAATTTTGTAATTTCTGAAAAAAAATTATTTTAGGGAGTTCACGTCATGTTTGACTTGGCCCAACAACTCAGAATAATAATCATCAAATTTTTAAATTTTCTTTTGAAGATTTTGCCATGTTTGTTAAGAAAATTGCTTCAAAATTAACGAAATTCGGCTAACACTTCATAAATTTTGGAAGTTTTCAGTGAAAATTTTTGACTATAACTTGTTGAATTCTCAAAATGAGATTTTCCGAGATACGATCGAGAATCTCGATCGGTCCGATCTCTAATTTTAACACTAAAATACTTATTATGATCATTCAACTGTGAACAAAGTAATAACTACATTTTTAAATAATCATTCAAAATTGATGACCAAAAAATCTGAATTGTCATACAAAATATTTTAAAAAACAAGAAATAATTAAAAAAATTTTTACAAATTGTTTACTCCACTATTGATGTTCATATTAAGTGGTAGAAATTCACTTACTCAATCGGGATCCGAACCCACAACTTAATTCCCCTCACCGCCCACACAACTTACCACTACACCACCACATAATGTACCAAATAATATTTTCAAAAGTACTTATTCCTCCCAAAAAAAGTCCGATCTTTAGGGGTGTTCACCCCCGATCCCCGACGGGGTTTGGGGGTCGGGGAGGCCGGGGTTGGCCATGTCGGGGGTCGGGGACGACCACATTTTGGAGGTTGGGGTCGGGGAGGAACCCTAGTTAAAATCCTAATTTTGAAAAATTAAGAGGACAAAATTTTGGTGAACAAATACCCAACATTTATATAAAAAAATGAGTGCATAAAAAGCATCAATATTATTTGTTTGAAACGTTCAAGAAAACTGATCAGTCAGTATCTACCTATCTGATCATTTTCGGAGCCTTTTACCTGAACTTTTTTGGACTCTTTTTTCTTTGTTTGTCCAAATTTCAACGCAATTTTCTCGAGCAGTATCACCACCGTGCTGTTCACCAACTCGATCATCAGTCGAGAGTTCCATTCCATGCAGCTGCGCTTCAGCTCACTTTGCAGGTCCGTCGTGAAGTTTTGCTGGGCCAAAATCGGTCAAAATGCCAAAACTTGGCCTAAAGTGGTCAAAATGCCAACCGGGGGGGGGGGCTAAAATTTTACTTTAAAAACTACAAACATTTTTAATCGGTTGGAATTTTGACCTTGCGGAAACTTTTTTATTACAGAAATTATTAAAAAACATATTTAAAATTGTCAGGGATTTGGCAGC